>CABHPQ010155453.1:0-2500 GCA_902168405.1 Peromyscus aztecus
CATAGAGCCAGGGCCACTGGAACTCAGTGTGTGCTAGCGCACTCAGGTTTTTCTTTTTACCATGAATTCGGAGGTGAGAACCATGTCTGCCATGCTTCAAGGCAGGCCATCACTAACTGATCCTTCCCCGCTCACCATATGGCTTTCACCCGAGGACTAAGGCAGAGAATAAGGCTTAGGAGATGACTTGGCCCTACATGATGAGCCCCCTCTTACTGTGGGAAGAAGGAGCTTGTGACTGCAAGTACATGCTGAGTGCTGGAAGGGATGATGAACCAACATCACTCTAAAGCTAATGTGTGAGGCACAGAGCCAGGGCCACTGGAACAACTTACTTCCCAACACCACAATTTTCCTCCGTGTGTCCTCACTCAGGAATGGCTTCATGAGGTTGTAGCCCACAGGGAAGAGTTTGGTGGCTGGAAGGACACAAGAAGAATAACAGGAAGAAGTCAAGCCATGGGGCCACTTTTCCATAACAGATACAGCCAGTGATACAGAATCATGATGGACCTGGCCAGCCCAGATCCTGACCCAGTCACCCAAGAAATAGCCAACTAACCAGCCATTCATCAGTCACCTACCCGATGTAAGGAATCTGTCCTTAATTACGTCATCAGCCTGCGACGGCGTCCCAGCCTAAAAAGTGTGTAGCCCGAGCTGGCCTCGAACTCCAGATCCTCCTGCCTCTGCCTCCCTCAACAAATCCTTCCGGCATGCACCACCATAACTGGCAGGAGGAGCTGGAGTTTGAGGCCAGCTTGGGCTACACACTTTTTAGGCTGGGACGCCGTCGCAGGCTGATGATGTAATTAAGGACAGAATCCTTACACCCACCCCACAAATGAGCTGGTCACCAGCCTCCTCTTCATCCAACCAGGAAGCTAACAAGCCTTCCAAACTGGTCAGCCTGCTAACAAATAATCTCCCAATTCACCAACTCACCGAAGTCAAATTTACCAAGTCAGCCAAACAGAAAATCAATCAGCCCGCTGACCAACCAGCTAGACAGCTAATCAACTGCTCTCTCCAAACATTCACACACAAAGAGCCAGTGATCTAAATAACCAGCTGACCACGCAAATTCAGCTGAAGAACAAACCAGCCAGTTGACCAATATGCCAGGCAACCACCCAAACATCCGTTACCAAAATGCTAGCCAGACAATCAACCAAGTCCAAAGCCAGTCAACTAGTCAGCCAGCCCAGTCAACTCTCTAACACATCACCAGCTACTTGGCTAGTCAGACAACTAATTAGCTAATCAACTGGACAACTAGTCAAGCAATGAGTTAATCAACTATCAAACAAGCCGTCCTTCTATCTACCTACCTACTCAGGGAATGGTCACCTGAATGGCTAGTGAGCACCCAGAATGGTGCCAGGCCTGGAATGGGCATAGGCTTAGAGTCCTTCATAGAGCGAGCAGATAACTGGCTCAGAAAAACACAATGAGCTGGGTGGTGGTGGTACATGCCTTTAGTCTCAGCACTCAAGAGGCAGAGACAGGAGGATCACTGTGAGCTCAAGGTCAGCCTGGTCTACAGAGTGAGTTCCAGGACAGCCAGAGCTACACAGTCAGACCCTGCCTCAACAAACAAACAAACAAACAAACAAACAAACAAACAAACACACAATGACCGCCCCCCCCAAAAAAAAAGAAAAGAAAGAAAGAAAAACAGAATGAATAGGAGTATAGGCCTGGTGGTGCAGGCCTGCAATCTCATACATTCTGAAGGCTGAGGCAGGAGGATTGCTAGTGCAAGGCCTATGTGAGCTATGGAGTGAGTTCAAGGCCAGCCTGGGCAGCTTAGGGCCAGAGACAGTCCAAGAAGGAAGAGTTGATCATGGCTGGGAGAGGGGAAAGGCTTTTCTAGAGGAGCTAGGGAAGCCGCTGTTAGCATTTCCTGGGCACTTCCTCTGTGCCAGAGCCAAGTGGTTTGCATGCAGTCAGCAAGCAAACCTTCTCACAACAGCCCTGGGAGAAGGCACTGAGCCCTGAGGGTGGATGATGAGGCCAAGGAGGCCCGGGTAGGGGAAGTCACTTCTCACTTACCTTTCACAATGAGCATGAACTTCAGGGTCTCTGGGTAGTTCGCTTCAAGGAGGGCAAAGAACTGTGGAACCAAGAAAGCCTCCTCAGAGCCCACACCTTCTCCCCTTCCCCTCCTTTGCCGTCTCCTGCCTGGAGATTTTAGACAAGTTTTCCTTTTTGGTATCACCTCCATTGCCCTCTGAGGGGAACCTCTTCACCTGGGACTGTTAGAACCAATGCTCATAGTAACCAATAATCATTTTAACAGCAGATGATAGTCATGTGACTACACATGGGTCAGCTGTTCAGTATCAGCCCAGCACTGTGCACATGCTTTACGGACTCATCAAACCTTCCAGACTCACTGTCCCTGTTCTGGAGGTGAGGAACCTGAAGCATGGTGGGGTCACAGGGCAGATGGGGGTGGGGTGGGGGTGGGGGCAGATGACTTGCCCAGGGCTCAGAG
>CABHPQ010155453.1:5000-11462 GCA_902168405.1 Peromyscus aztecus
AAAGATTTATTTATTATGTATACAGCATTTATGACTGCAGGCCAGAAGAGGGCACCAGATCTCATTACAGATGGTTGGGAGCCACCATGTGGTTGCTGGGAATTGAACTCAGGACCTCTGGAAGAACAGACAGTGCTCTTAACTGCTGAGCCATCTCTCCAGCCCCCCAATGCTGGAATTCTTGACGCAGGAATTATGCGTTACTCTTACAGAAAAGGCCCTGTGGGGCTGATGGCTTCCAAGGGCATCTCTGCTTGCTGTCCTTTCCTCATGGTGTCCAGTGACCAGAGGCTGCTTGGGTGATATGCCCACAGAGATTGAGGTGTTTGGGGTTGGGGGCTCACCTCTGGGGGCTGCCAATCAAGGATGTGGTCAATGTCCATGGTCTTCCGGAACTCCATGTACTGAAAATGAAAGGGGTGGTTAGGCCCCGTGGGGCTCCCAGCACTCCGAAAAGGGCATGGAGGTAGGGGTACGAGACACTGATTGCCCCCCACCCATGAATACCATCTCCAAATCCTGGGTGATGCTTTACCTTGCGGAGCATGGCCTCCGATTTCTGCAGGTCAAAGTTCCGAGCTGAGGAAAGATGGGGGAAGGGTAGGTGGGACAGGGCTGCTTTGCCTTGCCCCTAACTTGTGAAAGCAATGGGGGACCCTGGGAATTTGAGTAGGACCCTGCCTCTTCCTCCCCTCTTCTAGACCTGAGCATGGGAAGCAAGATGGTATGGTCAGATCCTGAGAGCCACGGATTGCTATGGAGCTGTGGGGACCCAGGTCCTCTTACTGTGTCCTCATCTTCAACATCCCCCCCTCTTCCCTCACCTCGGAGCCAACGGAGAAGGAAATAATCATCAGGGTTTGGCAGGGCGGGCAGCACGTCCTGGACATTTTCTCGGAACTGGAAAGAAAGATGCCTGTTGATGTGTTTCTCACACTGAGCCTTGGCCTCTCAACTTGAAGATTTGGTAATCACCTCTCCTTCCCTCCCTCCCTCCCCCAGTCTGACAGTGGTATAGGTGGGTGACTGGAAGAACGGAGAGTGTGAGATCAAAGGCAGAACAGAGGGATGAATGAATGGGTGGGCGGAAAGAAAAAATGCAGGATCAGTTGATCAGTGGATGGATGGACAGATGGATCTATGCATAGGTAGGCAAGAGGAGAGATGGGCAGGTGAACAGGACAGTGAGTGAGTGGAAAGAGGAATAGATAAATGGGCGGTGGGTGAGTAGAGAGGACTGTGGGTGTTTTCCTAGTTCCCTTCCCGCGTTCGCTCATCTTCCCATCTTTTACAAAAACGTTGTTCTGAAGGAAATAAATAAAGAGAGAGAGAGAGAGAGAGAGAGAGAGAGAGAGAGAGAGAGAGAGAGGAAGGAAGGAAGGAAGGAAGGAAGGAAGGAAGGAAGGAAGGAAGGAAGGAAGGAAGGAAGGAAGAAAGAAAGGGAGGGAGGCTCATGATCAAGGGTCCTCTTCCCCTTCAGCTGTGGGCACACCAACACTGTTCTGTCTCTCCCATCTGGATCCTACAGACTAGCTTTCCTTTCAGTCCCAGGAAAGAAGAATCCACCAGAGGACAGACATCTGCATCCTCCAGCTCCCACCCAGGGGGCAGGGGGGTGGTAACTGCCAAGTAGAGCCCTCTGGGTTTGGCTCCTGGCTAAGTGCAAGTCTACTGCACATGTAACACCTGTTCTGGTCAGGACTGATGTCACTGAGCTGTGTAGGACTGACCCCTTTGGAGGTGACAACAGATGTCACTGAGCTGTGTAGGACTGACCCCTGTAGAGATGACAACAGATGTCACCGAGCTGTGTAGGATGGACCCCTTTAGAGGGACAGCAAAGAGACAATGTCAAGGACATGCAGATGGAGGCAGGGGCCAGGTGATCCCTTCCACCCCACCTCCCAGTCATTCCCCCCTGAGGGGCGTCTCTTACCTTGGCCAGGGTCTCTGCCTGCTTGGGGCTCAGGTCTCCGACTCGGCCACTCATGGTGATGGCTGAGACTGAGGAGCAGTGACCACTGCAGGCAGAGGCCCAGCCTCCTCTGTCTGCCCAGACCCAGCTGGAGCCTTTTGCCCCCACTTCTGGGTGGGGCTCAGGTGCCTCCTCCAGGCCAGTTCTTTAGATTGGACATTACATAACTGGGATTAGGTGAGGTCCCGTGCTTGGCTCTGGGTCAGGTCTGGAGGAAACGGCAGACCCGAGGGTGTGCCAGGACCTCTGCCAGATAAGGCAGCTGTAAAGGAGGGAGGCTGGCCTTCCCTGCGAGTGACCACTGTCCTGGAGAAGGGGGAGTCCCATGCGGATGAGCCCCACTCCTCAGAGGTACAGCCTTTCCCTAAGCCTCGGTCTCCTTGTTCTTCTGATGGAGGAGCTCCCCAAAGCCTCCCCCGGCTCCTACAGGGTGCTCCACCTACTGAGCAGCCCTGCACTATGTTCAGAGTTAGGAGAAGCTCACACACTTCAGCTGCAGCGAACACTCACAGTCAGGAGGTAGACAGGCTGTTGGGATGGGATGCAATTTTGGGTAGAGCTTGCCTAGTGTACTCACAGTCCCGGGTTCAAGTCCCAGTACTGCAGAAAGGGCTGAAGCTGGAACTCACAGGTCCATGGTGAAGGCTGTCTTTTTCACAGGGCCAAAGCTACCTTTCCTGATGTCTTTCAAACTACATTGCGAGGAACTGGTCCTATAGACTTGAACATAGGGAAAGGCCAGACATCCCCCCGGCCAGTGTCTAGCTAGAACCCTGTGTGTGGGGCCTCTGGTTATGTACAGCTCCCATTAGTATTGAGGGTTCAGATGGGGCAGGAGCATGGTCTTGGGGGCAAGGATGTCTTTGGGGGATTTCCATATATGGCCACCTGGGGGTGAAGAAGCTGGTAGGTCATTCACAGCCGGTGCTCAGGGAAGCCCAGAAGGTTCCTGTGTCGTTTACTCTTTGTCCCATTCTGACATCCTACCACCAGATGGGCCTGAGGCCTATCCCTGCTCTAGTAAAGCCTTTCAGCCTGATGTTTGCTGGGGCCACTCATTCCTAACAGAGGGCTGCCAGCTCTGCCCGCTTATGTGGACGAGAACGCTGACTGCCTGGGTTTTTGTGCACTGCTAGGGGATTGTCCCCTTCCCCTTCTCTGGAGCCCTGATAAGGGAAAGACCATCCTGTCAATTACTGTCTCTATTAAAACCTTCAACCTGGCACTCAGAAGGCTGAGGCAGGAGGGTTGTAAAGTTCAAGGACAGCCTGGTCTACACAGCAAGACCCTGCCTCAGAACCAACTAGCCAACCAACCAACCAATCAGCCAACAAGCAGAGCTGTCTCAAGAGAATTTGCATGGGCAGAAACTATCCTGGGCTAGCCTTAGTTGACATAGCTAGGCTAGCTCAAGCTACTCTGCTCAAGACTGTCCCAGGTCCACTATTCCTAACCTTTAGCATCCTAGATGTCCAATTTTGGGGCAATCCAGGGCCTCTTTTCTGAGCTATCTCAGGGTTCTTTAAGGAGATGGATGTGGGGCTCCAGACGCTGCCTGCTGGTACCTTGCCTGACTTGTGCCCCTGATACAGTTGGGTCCACAGGGGAAGGGGCTACCTTTGTCCATTCCCCTCTGTCCGGGGGCCCTGGTGTGTCACTCTGGAGCAGTTAGGTAACTCTCCACGCCCAACCCCACCCCACTTCACATTCCAACTACCCACTTCCCCCCGGCTGGGGACCTGTGGAGATTGAGTTCCACAGCTGCTCTGTCATTAGCTCCTAATCCCGTCTGTTTCTCACCAGTCTCTGTTCTCTCCCTAATCCTTCTAATGGGAGGTGCCCTGACACCCCTGGCTGGGAAGGCGGGTCAGGCAGAGAGGTGAGCGTCCTTCCAGGAGCTGTGGATCTTCGTAGGAACTCTGAGCCCTTCTGACTGGACCACAAACGTGCCAAGCAGTTTACTGTGCGTGAGCTGTCAACAGAACTTCCTGTGATGGCGGGCATGGTCTGTATCTAACCTGTCCTAGTTAACGCATTTAGTAGCCACTCCTCCTGCATGAAATAACAGAATAACCAAAGTCTGGGTTTTTGTTGTTGTTGTTGTGAGTCTGTGTTTCCCAGTGTAACCCAGGCTGGCCTCAAACTCGAGAACCTCCTGATTTATTTCCCAAGTACTAGGATTACAGGTGTGCACTGCAGCACATAAAACTGTAGCCAGGGCAGATGCTGATGCTTGCTGATTACCAGTGTGTGCACCATGACTGGTAGACCTGTGATTTTTTAACTGAATCCTTCTCCAACCTCCTTTCTTTCTCTCTGGTATTGGAGAGTGAGCCCAGGCCTTAGACTAGGCTATGCAGGTGTCTTACCACTGAACTACACTACCCCCAGCCCCTCTTTTAACTTTTTACATTGAAACAGGGTCTCACTAAATTGCCCAGGATGGCCTTGTATTCACTCTGTAGTCCAGCCAAACCTTAAACTTGTGATCTTCCTGATCAGTGTCCCGAGTAGCCGAGATCACAGGTCTGTACCGCTGAGCCTGACGTTTATTTGAACTTTAATTCCCCCATGTGGCTTATAGCTAGAATGATCACATTTAGTGAAGTCATGTCTCAAGCCAAGTCCAATTCTGAGCACAGCATCTCTCCCAGACTTAAGAACCTCCCTAGAGGGGATGGGTACCATTGTTTAGTGTATTCTACAGATGAGTAAATCAAGGCACGACATGGGGCAGCTAAATAGCTCATCCAGGGACTTGACTGTCCCACAGCCTCAGCTCCAGGAGCTTCACACTGGTAAAGGACCCAGGAGAACACGGCCCACAGAATCAACTAAGCAGGGCTCACAGGGGCTCACAGGGACTGGTGACAACCATGGAGCCTCCGTGGGTCTGCGCTAGGTCCTCTGCATACATGCTGTGGTTGTTCAGCTTGGGGTTTTGTGAGGCTCATAGCAGTGAGTGAGTATGGTGTCTGACTCCTTTGCCTGCTCTTGGAACCCTTTTCCTCCTGCTGGGTTGCCCCATCCGGCCTCCATAAGAGGGTTTCTGCCTGGTCTTATTGCATCTTGTTATGCCATGTTTGGTTGATATCCCTGGGAGAGCTGCTATTTTCTGAAAGGAAACAGAAGAGCGTGGATCTGGGGGGTGGTATGGGGAGGAACTGGGGGGAGGGGAGGGAGGGGAGGCAGCGGCCGGGATGTACTGTACGAGAAAAGAATAAATAAAAAGAAAAGAAAAAAGGGACCCAGTACAGAGGTCACTCGATGTGAAGTAGCATACGGCTGCCTGTCTCCTAGTAGCCAGGAAGTTGAAGAGGGAGGGGGTGGCAGGGACAAGATATGCCCTTCAAAGGCATATCCTCCATGAACACACCTCCTCCAAGTGGGCCCTGCCCACTAGACATTCAGTATGAACTCATAGTTTATTAGCCACTGATGAAGTTCATACCTGGATGGTCCAACCATCTCTCAATAGCATCAGCTGGAGCCAAGGCCTTCCACAAGCTAGCCTTTGGAGGGGGATTGCATATCTAAATAGTAAAGATTGTGAGCTGTTTTGGGGGGAAGCGGCAGGGATTCTTCAGAGCACTTGGCTTCCCGGTTGCTGATCATTTCCTCATTAGTCCTCATGGAAGCAGTTACAGGTGGCCCCCTTTCCTAGCCAAAGCAATGGGTATTCACAGAGGTCAAGGAACCTTCAGAAGTTGTGCAGCTGGAACTGGAGCCCAGCCTGTCTGATTCTGCTACCTACAGGGGAACCGGAGCAAGCCCCACCCTCGCCCCCCATCTCCCACCCCACCCCAAGCCTTATTACTAGACCTGGCAACATCCCGAGAGTTCAGTAAACAGGCGGAAGTATGTTGACTCTGCCCCACTTCCACACACACTCTGGACTGCAGAGTACGTGGAGCCAACTGAAGTTTAACGTTCCCTTCCTTTGAAACAAAGGAGCCGAGGAAGGAGACCACCGGTACACACCCAGAGCTACCCTCCCAGGTAAACACACCCAGGCTGTGTTGAACAACTCTTTGTCAAGGATTCAGGAGACCAAGGCAACAACCACAACACACACAAGTAAACACAGGTGGAGGAGTTTACAGAACCACCTCACCTCACCCAAGAATCTTCCTAGGTTTCTAGGCAATAGGAAAGGGCTGCTCCCCACCAGCTCCAGTGTCCACACATTCCTGCCCACCTTCCCTAAGTAGATCATGCTGGAACCAGCTAAGAGAGTCTGTAGGGAGTGCAGAGGCCTCCCTGTCAGCAAACATTACTAGGAAGAAGGCAGGAGAGAGCTCTGACCACAGGAAAGGGAGGCAGAGGTGGGAGGGGGAGGGTGCACATGTGTTCTGTCATACCCTCTGGCAGGGTACTTGCCAGGCTTTATTACCCTGGGGCAGGTTTCTTTCTTTCTTTCTTTCTTTCTTTCTTTCTTTCTTTCTTTCTTTCTTTCTTTCTTTCTTTCTTTCTTTCTTTCTTTCTTT
>CABHPQ010155454.1:0-23779 GCA_902168405.1 Peromyscus aztecus
CCCCCCCCCCAACACGGTTATTCCTAAGAGGGGTCCAGGCACCACAAACCTTGACCCTGGACTTCACACAGTCGCTCCCCAGGAACTCCCATCGAGGCTTATAGCAGTTGAGAGAAAGTTCTCTATTTCTGCCTTGAACTTAGAGAAGGAGCTGGGAGCTGGGTGACTATCCTTGGAAAGTTAAAGGGTTCACACAGAAAAGTTTGGAAACTGTAGCAAGAATAGGCATTTAGGGCTCCCTGTCCCTGGGCCTGGCTTTGCAGGTGTTTGAACAGGCCTGGGACTTCCAAACACCTCTGTGTCTTCCATTTGTTGCTCTGTTGCAGGGCAATCATCCAGTCCCTCCTAGTGGTGTGTACCAAATCAGGTTAAGTTTGGCACCCAAGGCCTGATGGTGAACATCAGCAATCATTTTGTGTCCCTGGAAGCGCGCGCGGGGGGTGGGTGAGGGAAGAGGAGAGCTGGGAGGAGCTGGAGAAGAGAAAGCAGAAGCCTCCCATCCTTCCACTCAAGGGTGTGAGGAAGACTGGGGGAGGCAAGAGAGGTACTGCCAGTGGGTACTGATGCCAGGGCAACTCCAGGATAGACCATCCACTCTTGCTGGTCAGGCCATCCTTTGGGATCCCCCCACGGAGCAGAGCTTCCCAGGGCCTGGACTGAACACAGTCAGTCAGGATGGAAACCTCAGCTCCATTACAGAGCCAGGTCTGTGAAAGCCCAGCAGGCCCTGTTGCGGAGGCAAGTGGCAGAGCTGCTGGGTCAGCACCAGGGCAAAAAGTAAGGACTCAGGGGCTGGAGAGATGGCTCAGCGGTTAAGAGCATTGATTGCTCTTCCAGAGGTCCTGAGTTCAATTCCCATCAACCACATGGTGGCTCACAACTATCTGTAATGGGATCAGATTCCTTATTTTGGTGTATATATAAAAAGTAAGGACTAGCAGGTCTAGTGGCACATGACTGCAATCCCAACTAAAGGGGAAGCTGAGGCTGGAGGATTGCCAGCCTGGTCAACTTAACAAGACCTTGTCTCTTTACTCCTACCCCCGAAAAGGTGGGGCTACAACTCAGTGATAAAATGCTTGCCAAGCACATGTAGGACCTCAAGTTTGATCTTCAGTCACACACACACACATACACACACACACACACACACACACACACACACACACACACACGAGGGTGGTGGGGCAAGGTTCAGGGTCAAACTGAGTCCTACAGTTCACGAATGCAAACATCCCTCCAAGGCTTCCAGGAAACAGCACAGGAACTACTTTGCATGCCTGCATGAGCCAGTGACCTATTCCATTCCATCTATAAGGTCCCAGGGCTGAGTAAACTAAGATACAAAGTGGACTCAAGACATGTACAGGATTCTATGGACCACATGATTTCTTTTCTTTTCTTTGTATATAGGTGTGTGTGTTACATGCATGTTGAGTGTGTGTGTGGATGCATGTGTCCATGCACTCATATGCAGAGATCAGCACATTACCATCACGTGCTAAAATAGGCCCACCAGTTGGGACCTGGGTTTCAACACTTCCCTGTTGGGGACATTTCGTACTCAAACTACAACAATGCCCTTAGCAGCAAGTGACACTGGTGCCAAGGACTCTGCAGGCTAACTGGATACAACAATCTGGGTCGGTTCCCAGGAGGCAGAAAAGCGAGCCCCAGAGTCAAAGGCTCTAGAGGCAGGGGATTAGAAGAAGGCATGTAGGAATGAGACAGGCCACCTATGTAACTGAGCACACTGCCTTACAACCGACTGTCAGTTCTCAGATACACTAAGCCCCTCAGACCAGTCCTTGAGCTTTCAAAGAATAAAACACTCGCTGAGCAAAAAGATACAGACGTTGCACAAAATAGAGGCAGGTAAAAAGACTCAGTGTATGGTGGACCAGAAAATAATTTCCAAAAAAGATATTACTGATAGTGTTGGAAAAGGTTGTACACAGACAGAACACACTCCGTATTACATGAGTCCATTTCCTAAATGTGGTTCTGGAAGACAGTGTGTTGCTGTTGGCACTTGGTGTTTGGGTTTAACAGACGTGATGTTGACAAACTACTCTTAAACAAACAAGTAAATGATATAAAAATAATACGCATCTGTAACACATATTCTAGAATAGCTGTAGAGAGACACACACAGAGAGAAGGGCCCAATGAGGAGATGAGACACTAGGTGAAGAGCACAAAGACCTTACTGTACTGACATTACAAGTCTTGTGTTTTGAAATAAAATTTAGTAATGAGCATCTGTTTATGATCAGAATGGTGGCATGTTCTATGGTCCTAGCTACTTGGGAGGCTGAGGCAGGAGGATTGCTTGAGTCTATGAGTTCAAACACAGCCTAGGCAATAGCGGATCTCATCTTAATTAAAATAATCACACAAGCGGTGGCCGGTTAGCTCAGTTGGTTAGAGCGTGGTGCTAATAACGCCAAGGTCGTGGGTTTGATCCCCGTACGGGCCAGCTACCAAGCATTTTGCCGGGCGGTCGTGGCGCACGCCTTTAATCCCAGCACTCGGGAGGCAGAGCCAGGCGGATCTCTGTGAGTTCGAGGCCAGCCTGGGCTACCAAGTGAGTTCCAGGAAAGGCGCAAAGCTACACAGAGAAACCCTGTCTCGAAAAACCAAAAAAAAAAAAAAATAAATAAAAATAATCACACACACACACACACACACACACACACACACACACGCACATGCTGGGGAGATGGCTCAGAGGGTATGGGCCCTACCTTATAAGCTTGAGGGTTGAAATACTGATTTCTAGAACCCATGTAAAAGCCGTCAGGGTGAGGTAGCCCACATGTAATCCCAGTCCAAGGGAGACAGAGGCAGGAAATTCCTGGAGCAAGCAAGCTAACCAAACTGAGACAAAAGATAAACTTCAGGTTCAGCACAAGGCCTGCCTCAATATATAATGGAGAGTGACTGAGGAGGACACTGGATGTCACCCTTGGGTCTCCACTCACATATATACACACATGCATGTGCACTTTCATACATGTGTGCCACACACATGCAAAACACACATATGCTCATGAATACACACCACACACATACATACACACACACAAAAGTGCTCACAGACTATTTAAGATATTCTCACTTCTATTTGATTGACAGTTGGGTACAAGCATCCAGTAGTTATCTAAGATACCATGCAAATTTTCTAGTTCAGTTATCTTAAGGTGCCATTGAGTACATAATCCTCCCTCCAATTTCAGAGATATTTTCCACACAATAGGTCTCTTAGGTTTTATAAATCTAAAATGAAGACCTGGTCATCAGAAAGTTCCCATTTTAGCCTCCTAATAACTTGGAAATAGAAGATTGAGACATCTTACCATGTTTGGCACAGTGGTGTACACACCTGCTGAGGCAGAATTTCGATTATCTGTATGCAGAAGTGGAGACGCCCAGCTTGGAGTAACTCCAGACCAAAAGGCCCATGGAAGTAACAGAGGTCAAAGTAACAGGACGGCCAACAGAGTTGGGCACAAAGAGCCCATCAGCTCTGTGCTGGGAGTCACAGCCCCACTGTCCAGAACACATGTAAGAGGCAGCTCAGTTTCACAAGCCATCATATAAAATTAATGTTGCTAGCTTGAATTTTATTGTTACTGTAATTGTGTGTGTTTAATGTATAACTGTGTTGGTTTACAGTTGTAAGACAACTATAAACCCAGATGTCTATGTCTGTGTTGCTTAAATCATTTCAGCAGCAGTAACTTGAGTCAGCATAGTTTTAGTAAATGTGTTCTTGACCCTAAGAAAGAACAGGACTTGAGTTCACTTGACACTGCTCTGGGCAATTCTTTTAAATTTTATTTTATGTGCACTTTGTGCAGGTGTTTTGCCTGCATGTATGTCTGTGTGAAGGTGTCGGGTCCCCGTGGAACTGGAGTTACAGACAGTTGTGAGCTGCCATGTGAGTGCTGAGTATTGGAACCCAGATCCTCTGGAAGAGCAGCTGGTGCTCTTAACCACTAAGCCATCTCTCCAGCTCCTGCGCAATTCTCATAGACCTCTCCTACTCTTTTCCTGAGGATGACAGTACCTTAGCTCACACTGCCTTGTTTGCACTCAGAAGATTCCAGAAATCCCTGCAGAGAATGTAAACACCCCTGGGAACATGGACCATCTGTGGACCTATGCTATGTAGGTCTATGCTCTGCCCAAGCCTCGTGTTAATGTCAGCACAGAGCAGCAGGACGTCGTGCACATGTATACACACTCCCAAGCCTACCAACACACAAGCTTTCATGCACACACACTCTCACACCTACCCATACAGGCACACATGGACTTTTGTGCTCACACACACACCCTCACACCTACAAATATATGCACAACATGGGCTTGCTGGGCTTTGAGATCTAGATATGACACTTTCACAGACTTCTTTGCTCTGTCTTCCTTTCAGCCCAGGACAACCTCCTCATCCCTGTGTCCAGCTGCATTCCCTGTGGGGTCTCCTGATCAGGCTCCCCAGAGAGGAAGCATGAGTGATAGGCGTAGAGTGTCACCACACACTCACACCCAAGTCCTCTTACAAACGTTCTGACAGTTGACTACACATATTGCTTGCTCCAGACTTGAGGCCACTCAGGACTGAACTCATCCACTTATCCCGTGAAGTTTATGTTATCTCTAGTGCTGACACCCACAAATCCTACACAGCACTTGCTTTGTGCTTGTCCTGAGGATTCTCAACCAGGAAAGAACCTCACTCATCCCTGGCTGTTGCTGCCATCCTCTGGCTTCTGCTTCTCAGATTCAGTCACTTTGGCTGTCACAGAGAGCCACAGACAGGACATTTAAAAGAGCATAAATGCATTGTCTCACAGACCTAGAGGTCAGAAGTCTAAAAGTAAGGTGTAATCTCGGGACTTGATCACCCAATGTTGGTTTCTTCTGAGTCCTGCCCTTCCCCTGGGTTATAGATGGTCATCCTCTCCTATAGTGTAGACCTTACATGGCCCTAAGGTTGGCACTATAAGGTGGTGGAACCTTTAGGAGGTGGGGCCTGTAAGGCTGGTGAAATAGTTCAGTCAGTAAAATGGTTGCAATGCAATTGTAGCACTACTGGTCTGATTATCAGCATCCACGTGAAAAGCTGGGTATGGTAGTGTAAACTTGAGATCGAAGAACTAGGGATCCCTGGGGCCATGAATCTGTAAGCCCCAGATCCCAGTCAGAGACCCTGTCTCAAAGACCAGCGAACAGGATGGGTGGCTTCTGAGGAAAGACATCTAAGGTTAACCTCTGACCTCCACAGTCACACCCACCCACACATGTACATATACTTCTAAACATGCACATACACCCACATATACTAGAGAGAGGAGAAAAGGGGTACTGCGGGGTGTTTACTCACCAACCCCACAGTTTGCTAAAGTTTTCTTGAATGCAAGCAGCAGGAAATATTAGATAGAAGGATTTAGATTGTGGAAACAGATAGAAAATACAGGATAGCCTCGAGAGGGCCTGGAACCTATTCCAATGAGCCCCGACTGTCTCTGCCCTAGGGTATTTATAGAAACACCAACAGGATGGAGCAAAAGACCCCCCCCCAGCACAGCCAAGTACAGACCATCTCAGACACCTGCACTCAGGCCCGTGGTCCAATCATCCTCTCTATGCAGACCTGCTGGGTAAAGCCACGAGGAACCTGAAAACAGGCTCCCACAGGGGAGGGTGGGATGGAGGGAGGCAGAGGAGAGGAGAGATAGAGGTAGAGGAGAGGTAGAGGAGAGGTAGAGAGGTAGGTAGAGGGGAGGTAGAGAGGTAGGTAGAGGAGAGGTAGAGGAGAGGTAGAGAGGTAGGTAGAGGGGAGGGGACAGGCCACCAGTTACACTGGATTAAGGCCCATTGCCGCCTCACAATGGTGACTGTGTTTATTAGCTCTTTTTATTAAGATATAATCCATATTCCATAAAATTCAGCTTTTTCAAGCATACAGCTGAGTGCCTTCTTATAGTTACACAGCTTTGTACCATTACTGCTAATTCTGGAATGCCCTTATCACTCCAAGAAGAAGAAGCACCATAGAGGTTAGAGTCCTCACATGCCTCCCCTTGGCTGAATGCTTGGCAATTACTAATATGCTTACTGTCTCTGTAAATTCACCTATTTGGATATTTAATATTGCAGGATTGCACATTAGGTAGCCTTTTATGGCTAGCTTCTTTCACATTTGCCCAGGGTTTTCAAGTTTCATTCATGTGTAAGGTAGATTGTATGTTTTATAGTTGAATCCCTTTGTGTGGATATACACCACATTTTTTATCTGTTCATCATATAAGCTTCCATGTAGACAAGTTTTCAAGTCCCAGATTTTATACCTATAGTTCCTGTGTGTGTGTGTGTGTGTGTGAGAAAGAGAGAGAGAGAGAGAGAGAGAGAGAGAGTGAGTATGCGTGACATGATAGATCTCCAACTCCATTCTTTTTTAAAGACTTGTTTTTGTATGCATGTGTGTGTCTGATTATTTATATGCACCACATGTGTTCAGGTGCCCATGGAGACCAGAAAGTAGCATTAGGTCCCTTGGAGTTACAGGCAATTGTAAGTTGCCATGTGAGTGCTGAGAATTGAACCTAGGTCCTCTATATGAACAGCAAATGCTCTTAACCACCACGCCATCTCTTCAGCCCCTGAGTTCAGTTATTTGCCTGCAGATACTCAGTTTTATCTGCTTTCAATTGCTAGAGAGATTAATTTTCCCCCGTTGAATTATCTTGCTTGATGCCTGTATCAGAACAGCAATTGATCACAAATATATGAGTTTATGTCTGCTTATTGCTTCTCATGTCATCTTTTATATTTTTTGCAGCAAGGCTGGAGTTTAGTAGGAAAGGGTTTTAATATAGATTTAAGCACAGGCATTATGAGAAAGGGGGACATGTAAGTGCACAGTAGAGCATGTCCCAGAGTGGGCGTGGACTCAAGAGAGAGTTACCTATCATGTCCTCTTCATATTTATGGAGAGACTCATGATTGTTCTTTCAATACTAATTATTGCCAAATGTAATAATTTTTTAACTATCTTTAGTCAAGGGATAACCTGAACTCAGTCAAGGTGAATTATACCTTTTATACTTGGTTAAATTTGATGGTCATGTGTGTGTATGAGATTAATACATCATTTGATTTTTAGTGCCATCCTTGCCAGGCTTTGTTATCAGCTTTATGTAAGTTCTATTTTCCCCCTATGATTTGGGAAAATAAAGAGTTTAAAGTGATTCATCATTTCAAATATTTGTAGTCCCTTGAAAACTCTAGAAGGGTTTTTCACACTCTGGTTCTAGTCTTATGTGGAGGTCCCAGATCTCTGCAAAGTGATCTGTAGGAGCCAGTCACAGTGCAGAGCATCATTTTTATCCTCTCCTCCATCCACGTCACCCGCCATCCTTCATTAGTTCCACATCCCTTCCTCTCTTCTGTTATCTGGCCGCTGCTGTTTAACCTAAAGGCAACACAGCCCAGGAGGATGAACATATGTGCTTTCCTAGACACCTTCATCTGGCTCCCCATCTAAGCTGGAGTCTCAGTGTCATGATTACAGTATGGTTTGGAGCCAAGCTGCTGTAGGCGAAGCTGTGAAACCTTACTCTGCCATGCATAGCCATATGACCTTGATGAAGTCTTGGGTCACTCACCAACAAAAAAGAGATAAGGCTGGGAGCTACATTTTGTGGGGTTGTAGAGAATGCACGTGGTCTAATATAAATAAGGCAATTAAAACAGTGCAAGGTCTTTAGAATATCAGGGTTAAGCATGTGTAAACATGTCTTTTAAATGTTGACACTCTAGACTTGAACTACTATGTCTGATCTTAGTTTCTTCACCCACTGAATTTGACATAAAAATATCCCCCTTCTCACTAGTGTTTTTCTGGCTCAGCAGTCTCCTCTTTCCTTCAATTGTCCTTGGATTCTACCTGCCCATCCAGCTGACTGAGTCCCCTCAGAAATAGCTTTTCTATGACTCAGACAATATAGATCCTCTAGCATCTTTCAAAGTGTACTCAGACAGCCTTTTAAAACCGATTAGGTCCTCATGGCGGAGTCTCTGGAACTAACAGAAGGAACACATCCTACATGAGGCCCATGGGGCACATCGTGGTCTCAGTTAACCATACACGTGTAGGTGATCACAAATCATCTCCATTCTTAAGTACCACTCTTCCGCATTCTGTATCTTTCAAACCAGCCCCCTTTTAGGTGCTTCTCAGTCTTACCATTCAGCATCCTAATTAATCTCCTCCTCTTTCTTTCCTCAACCCCCACTCCATTCTTTTAGTTCTAACAATCACCACCACACTCCCAGGGAAAATCCCAGGTCACCTCTCTCAGTGAATACTAGCCAGACTCCATCGTTACAGTCCTCTGGATTTCCCTTGAATTCCTCCAGCTGCCAGATCATCTGGATCCCTTGACCCTAGCCATACTGTTCTTTGTGGTGATATTTTAATTGTGCTGAAATGTGATTTTATTTGTATGTTAATAAATAAAGTTTGCCTGGAGATCAGAGGTCATAGTGAGCCAGGAACAGCAGTCAGGCAGTGGTAGCACATACCCTTAATCCGATCACATGGCAGGCAGAGTCTCTGTGTGGTCAAGGACACAGCCAAGCGTGGTGACACAAACCTTTAATCCCAGTACCAACCATTGAGAACAGGAGGTCTGTATAGACAGGCAATGATGAGGAAGTGATGTGGTTGGGCTTAGAGCCAATGAGAAAGCAGAACAGGAAAGCAATAAAAACACAAGTCAGACATTAGAAGGTCTCCCTCCCCTCTCTCTCTCTCTCTCTCTCTCTCTCTCTCTCTCTCTCTCTCTCTCTCTCTTCTCAGCTACTGCTGGTGGTAAGCAGCTCTTGCTCTGATCTCTTTGGCTATTTACTTCTGTATTTGGCTCTGTGTTTCTTATTTAATAAGACTGTTTAGAAATTCGTCTATAGCTCTTCTCCATCCTTCACCATCTTCACCAGGGTTTTTCACAAATGCAGTCTCATTTGCTTAACAGTCAAGAGCTCCTTGATCTGGCCAATTGATATGGAATTCAGGTTCCATGATTTGCACTCTCAAGCCCTACTTGGCCTAACTACCACCCCCAGGCAGCAGAACCCAAAACTGATTACTTCCAAGTCAATTTTTCCTTTCTTTTCATCCCTCCCTGCCTGGGTCCTGGATTTCCCTGGCTTTTTCTCATATTTCTCCCTCTCTCCTGGGTTGTTTTCATTAGCATATACACTTGTTTCTCTTCTCAGTTCCCTTCTGGTCCCTAAAAAGATTTGTCTTATGTCTACCCCTGACCAGTGCCCATCTGATGCCTGCTCTTCTCAGTCACTGAGCCTGCTTCATAAAACCCAGAGGAAATAAAACAACTTCATTCTTGGCTCACTCAACAGCCCCAGCAGCTGGCACTGCTTACCACTCCTAAAGACCATATTTCGTTGAATCAGTTGGCTCAGGAAAAAAATCCTGTGAAGTACCCCACCCCATTTCTTGACCTTTGGGTTGCAAGCCTAGCTTTTCAAGAGTTGAGCCATCTCCCTAGCCTCACTCCTGCTCCGTAGAGTCTCATCTGTCCACTACTGGAATAGTTAGCATCCTCAGTTACAGTTCCAACTCAGACTTGCCTGCTGTTCTGTGTCTAACTCAGAAACCACTTCACAGTCAACCTCTCTACTTGAACTTGCCGTTGGCATTTAGAATTCACATGTCCCAACTGACCACAATCTCAGAACTATGTCCACATGAATACCATGCTCACACACAGACACAATCACATAAGGCACATATAGCATGCTCACAAACACACTCACACACATGTTCACACTTGTCCACATAGACACACTTCAGTCTTCCACCAAAGTCTCCCCTATCAGTCAGCAAACATTACTTCCTGCTATCAGCTGAAGACTCCATCTTGGCATGCCCTTTTATCTCCAAGTCCTTTACTTGATTCCTCAAATAGGTCTTGAATGAACTCATCCTTTTTGTCCCATCCAAATCATCACCATTCTTGGCCGAGATTCCTGCACTAGGCTACAAATCTTCCCGCCTCTCATTTTCTCCTTTTGCTACTATCCCAATTCTTACACTCGACACTGTGCTTTTAAACATGTGGACCTGATCCTGTCACATCCATCTTCCTAAACCAGCGCAAAGAATGAGGAATGAGCTAAGGTGACGTGATTGAGAAAATTCCAAAGAGCAACCTGTCAACCAGAAGACAGGGAGGCAACTACATCCCACTTGAGCACATGTGCCAAGGCTGTGAGGTTTTAAGTCTTAGACACTAAGAAAGGCTGGTTTGGCTAGAGCATAGCAAATGAAGCAGATGAAAAGTGCCCCGGGCGAGCTCTGCAGGGCCCTGCAGGTCAGGGAAAAGCACCTTTGCAATTCTTTCTAATCAGTTCACCCCTCCCTGGCCATGCGGTCTCCCAAACAGCACCTATAGCTGTTTTCATTATTTTTTCCTCTTCTTGCTCCTGTGCCTGGTTGGCGCCTGCCGTGGTAACACCACGTGGCAGGTGTTAAGGCTTCACTGAAAGTATGGGGAGCAATACCTCCAGCCTTGCAGCTGGAGCATGACCTCTCCCAAGGTCCTCATTTTGCCTAGCCCATGGGTTCTTGACCTGGGGCGATCTCACCTCTAGGCAGTTACTCCCTGGGTATACTTTTGATTGTCATAGGAAGGAATACTTCTGGCCTCCCCAAAGAACCATTTGGCACACACTGTCTGCAATGCTGCCTTTGTGAAACCCTCCTGCATAGTATTCTGCCTGACTTATACTATGTATGAGCACTTTCTGATCAACCAGTTTGTCTTAGGGCCCCTCCTCTTGGGTCCTTGGACTTTCTTGATGAGATTAATCCTTCGCTTTGCAATTGACTTTGTCATGGGCATCATGGAGCTTGCATACAGAGTGAGCATCCCCAACCCCAGAAACCAAAATCCAAACTGTAAACTGCTCCCCAGTCTGAAACTTTCTGAGCACCGACATGATGCCACAAGTGGAAAACTTCGCACTTGACCCCATGTGATTGAGCCCAATGAAAAGCAGGGGCAATACAGATACTAAATAGACTCCTTTCTGGATACATGTATATGGTGTTTATGAGACAGATCAATTTTGTTTACACTTGGGTCCCACTTCTGGAAATTTGTGAAATGCTTGGACTCCAAGCATTTTTAATAAGGGTTACTCAACCTACATGGGCCGCATCAGTCACACACCTATCCCAGTGGTCCTGACTGGTGTCTTTGTTTGAAGACTGTAGCTTTTATACTGGTTAGGAGGGTGCAGACCATGAATTTGAACTGACTGGTCAGAAGGACCCAAACACCATTTTCTGCAAAGCTGCATGCCTCTCCACATCTGTTAATTGGTCATCTACACAACAGCCATTTATGTGCCCAACCTGGTCGCACGGCTCACTCAGACACTTCTTACCACTTTGTCTTATTCAAGTTTAATCCCAATAACATAAGACATAGAATTAGGGCATATGACAGATGCCTAACAATGAAAAAAATAGGGCCGAAGCTTCATTTGCAGTTGGCTCCCTGTGAGTCACGAGTGCTTGAGCAGCAGATATGGACTGCTCTTGATCCTTCAGCAAAAATGCAAATCCCTGTGGCCACCTGCTTGCATGTTTCTTACTTTGTACCCACCACCAGGAACTCTTGAAGACCTCTTCTTCGAATTCAGGCTTTGAAATGGACTCTGGTGGAAAGCTGCACCTTGGGGAAAGGCTCCTACCCCTCCCACCTTACTGTTCCACGTGCCACATGGATGGCTTTCTTCCCCCACCACCTTGGTCCTCTCCCCCTGCTCTGGTGGCTCTGGTCCTGCTGGCTGGAAAAGGAGCAGCAACCCATGATGCTGGAGGGAGGGTGGGCACCTCACCTCCGATCTCTACTTCCCACGTGGATGCTGTGGATGTTGTTTTTGCTGCTGTTGCTGCTTCTGCAGCTGTGGCTGCTTCTGTGGCTTCTGCTGCTGTGGCTGCTGCTGCTGTGGCTGCTGCTGCTGTGGCTGCTGCTGTGGCTTCTGTTGCTGTGGCTGCTGCTCTGGCTTCTGCTGCTGTGGCTGCTGCTCTGGCTCCTGCTGCGGCTGCTGCAGCTGTGGTTGAGGCGGCGGCAGCTGCTGCTCCTGCTCCTGCTGCTCCTTCTCCTGCTCCTGCTGCTGCTCCTTCTCCTGCTCCTGTTCCTGCTGCTGCTGCTGCTGAAGCATCTTCGTGGTGGGCTTGAAACATTCACTACTGTCAGAAGAGCTCTCCTCCTCCTCTACAGACTGTTGGTCCCGCCTTTGTTCCCGGGCCCGTCTCCTTTCCAGCATCTCCTCAAAGAATATCTGGCAGCTGAAGCCCTCTCGGATGCCATGCTGGGCGTGTTCCAGCAGCGCCTCCAGTGTGGGGAAGACTCTGCAGCAGGCCACACAGCGAAGGCCATGGTTGGTGGTGACCAGCCAGTCTGGTGGTGCTCGCAGCTCCTCCAAGCAGCAGTCCACAGTGTCCTCAGCCTGCGGGCAGTAGTGCTTGCAGGCTTCAAGCTCCCAGTGCAGGTCTGTATTGGAGGCCATCTCAAAGGAGGAGCCTTTCCGCCGCTGTCGCTTGATGAACTCGGCCTCGCGGATGAGGGGCTTCCTGGTGACTGGCTCGAAGCCATCGTCAGTCTCCCAAGCCACTGCCACACCGCGCACGGTCTGCACGTGGGTGTACAGGGCACACACGCTCTCGGGTGGGGCATCCTGCTGCTCATCGAACCTGCTGGAGGTCCAGGACTGGTACGGAGAATAGGACTGGTACTCTGAGGACGACTGGGATGACGGAGAGCTGCTCCAGCCCAGCACTGCGTGTGCCCGGGCTGCCAAGTAGATGTCCTCTGGGAGGAAGGCAGGCCCTGGCCGTGGAGATGACTCATTCCTCCTCATGGTCCCTGGGAAGTGGAAGGATAGTCTTATCAGTGCTTTCAGAAGGCTCCACACATAACTTGCCTGAGAAGCCACCAGCAGAATCATGCAGACTCTGGTGGCTTTGGGGAAGGTGCCTGCTATTCATCAGAGATGACCATAATGTTATCTCATGAGGAGATAAGGATAAAAGAGTGTACGAATTTTATCAACTGATTGTGTAAAAGGCCAACACCTGGTTGACTGAAAAGTAGATTGTGGTACAACCACAGGATGCAGCTGTATTCATGGATAAAACAAATGAACCAGGAATGTGTGCAGAATAGACACAAAAGATAATGCAGCTGCTAAATGAAAAAAGCTACCACAATTCCACTTAGAAGACATTCTAGAAAAAGCAAATCTTATAGAGACAGAGCAATCACCAAGAGCGGGAAGGGCACACAGGACATAAAGGTGCCTTAGGGAACTTTTGGGGTCATGATAATCTCTTGTGCTTTGGCTGTGGCTCCCACTCGCATGACAGGTGTCACCGTTCTTTCCACGGTACACATCACGTGTGCAGACACACCAGGTCAATAACACCCACTTGAAAATCAAGAATGGAGCTGTGCTTCCGCCGAGCATCTGTCCCAGCTTCCATTTCTCTGTGACCTAGCTCTGTCTTACCCAGGGACCTCTCACCCACTCTGTGGACACACACTATGTCCCTGTCACCATCGAAGTGCATGCCAGGCCTCGATGCCTTTAAGACTCAAAACAAGCCTATGGAATTTCACTATTTGGATTTTCATCCAGCAGATAAGGAAATGGAGGCCAAGAGGACGTGCATGCCTGGCAGAGCCGCTTGGCTCCAAGAGCAGATCTTATCCTAAAGTGCTGCCGGAAGACACACCCTGGTGGCCACTGCCTTGGCATTCTAGATTAGTTCGCATTCACGTACTATAAAGGACTGTTCATATTACTACAGGACTTACAGGATTTTGACGTAATTTTTTTTCAAACACATTAAAATCAATACCTAAAAGTGAACAGTTACATTCTCCTTTGCATATCTTCTGAAATAGCTCCCATAGATGCACAACAGACTAGGAAGTGCCAGCTTCCCCTGAAGATCACTTCTTCACAGCCCTCCCCTTATCTGCTTTGTATGAGCAACACACCCCTTTGATAACAGCATCAGAGACCAACCTGTCCCTTCTCCATCTATTGGCCACCTGGCCAGCACACTTCCGCGCTCTCCTCTGTGGACTCTGGGCTGGCCATGCTGACAGTGGTCCCACTGATTGGTGACTGTTCTCTCCTGCTCTCCTTGAGATGGCGTTTCATGACTTCAAACCAGCACCCAGAATCTAGGTGAGAGCTGGTGTGGGCTGTGCTGAAGCCCTCCAGCCAGCCCCAGCCTGAGTGGCCACATGATCACTAGGATCCTGGCTTTATTCTGTGATGTCATCAGTGACACGGGTCTGTTCTGTGACCTTTGGCAAGTGTAAAGTCCCTGCCAGGTTACCAGGAAAGGGCCCCAGTGTGAGCTCACCTCCCTCTGTGATCTTCTCTGCCTGGTGTGTTCTCAGGAACACAAACACAGGCACATGCTCTCAAGCATGTGTACAAACACAAAGAGCCAAGCACAGGGATTGGGGAGGTGGCTCAGGGATTGATAGCCCAGGCTATACTTCCAGAGCACACAGATTTCATTCCCACATGACACCATCTGTAATCCCAGCCCCAGGAAATCTGATGCCGCCTTCTGGCCTCTGCAGGTATTGCACTCATAAAGTGCGGAGATAGAGGCAGGCAAAACATCTACACACATAAAATGAGAAAAAAAAATTCAAATACATAGGTTCTTACACACATAAATGTGAACGTCCACACAGACACACTACATTAGTATGTGTTGACAGCATACACACAGACAGACACACACACAGGCATATGATCTCACATCCATATGAACGGGATCATAGATATGCCCACACATGGACAGCCATCACCTAACATCAGCATGGCCTAACTTCACCTCGCTGAAAGTTTGTCAGAAGCTTGTCTCTAAAGCGCCCACCTGGCCAGTTTAGGCTCCCAGGCACTTTGTGCTACTCTGTCCCTTTCTGCACACCTTGCTCACTTCCTATACCTTCACCTCCTCTTGGCTGCCCACACACGCTGGAAGCCTCCTCTCCTGGGCTCGGGGCTCTTGACCTTGTCACTCCTATCTGTCCCAGGTTCTAAGGTCTTTGTTTTTCTTTTTTTTTTATTTTTTTTTATTTTTTTATTTTTTTTTTTAAAGATTTATTTATTTATTATGTATACAGCATGTATGACTGCAGGCCAGAAGAGGGCACCAGATCACATTACAGATGGTTGTGAGCCACCATGTGGTTGCTGGGAATTGAACTCAGGACCTCTGGAAGAGCAGTCAGTGCTCTTAACCTCTGAGCCATCTCTCCAGCCCAGGTCTTTGTTTTTCTTGATGACATTAGCCACACATACACACACACAATTATCTTTCCTGTTTGTTTTTGAAGACAGGATCTCCCCGCCCCCCATGTAGCTGAAGTCAACCCTCAACCAGCCCACATTAACCAGCCCATATTGGCCTCAAACTACCCATCCTCCCACCTTCATGTCCTGAGTGGTGGGATTGCTACCACACCAGATCCAGCCTCTCTTCAAATGCAAACTGAGATGTCCTTCATCTTTCTCATTATATGGCTCACACTTAAGCACCGTCCAACACATTAACAAGTGCCGCAGAATTAGTGACTGAACAATGACTACATTGAGCTGACTAGGCCATAACCTACCTCCTGCAGCTGCCTGCTCTCTATACCCCAAAGCCCCGAAGCTCCCAGACATGCCGGTTCTTCTCACATAAAGACTTAGGGAATCTCCACTTACACCATCAGCCTAGTCCAAGTCCTGCCTGCCGCCGCCCCGCCCCCCCCCCCTCCAGCAAGCCTGGCATTTGCATACACTTCCGGCAGCAGGCCCACTAGTTGCTCAGGCTCACCAGCTTCAGTCCTCTCAGTTCTAGATTCTCAGCAGTTATAAAAGGTGGTGGATTTATGAGAACCCCAATATTCCCAAAGCAACCCTAACATCACCCACACACATCCAGCATCCTGGCAAACTCCTCCTGAGCCAGGAAGTCACACCTGCAACCAAGTTCACGGTTGAAAGAGGAAACTGCAAGCCCCTTCTTTCGGTATAAACAAAGGCACGCCTTCTGAGAAACAAAGGATACCCCCCAACATTTGGGTCGATGGGGAGAGGACAGTTAAACGCTTAAGCGATAACGCAAGTAACAACTGTCTGGTGGGAAAGATGACTGGGCCGGTAAATGATCCTGAAAATTTGTATTCAGGACTAGAAAAAGATGAACTTAGGTCCCCCCTCATGTGAAACAACTAGAATATTCTTCATACAGCTCAGAAGTTATGTTTGAACAGTAAGTGTGTAGAAAGAAAAGAATTTATAAGCAATTTTAGAGTAGCTTTACTAAGCAGTATCTGTTCACACCAGCACTATGGGTCTTTTTTATTTTAGATTTTTATTACATTTTGTTTATTTATTTTGTGCTGCGAGTGGGGGGCGGGGAAAGGGGGTACACATGTGTCACAGCAGGTGTGTGGAAGTCGGGGGACAACTTACAGAAATCAGTTCCCTCCTTCGGCCTGGTGGGCCCCGGGGATTGAACTCGGGTTGTCAGGCTTGGTAGCCGTTGCCTTTACCCACCGAGCATCTCCATGGCCGTTTGTCATCTTTGCCTTCTCACATCGGTGCTCAGGAAACCTCTTACTGTTCACAGTGGGAAGTGTTACCTACCTAGAGTGCCAACATTTGAGAGATAGTAAAACCAGAAGTTGAAGACTAACCTGGGATCCTATCTCAAAAAAAAAAAAAAAAAATGCAAAAAAACGACATTCCAGGTTGTAGTTCCATTTCTCTGTGCCTCAGTGAAATGAAAGGAAAAGGTAAAGAAAATGAACAGGCATCACCCCCCAGAATGAAACAGAAAGTGAGAGCTGTGTGAGAAGCCATTCCATCTAGACATCACGAGCCGCTTAGAAGCCGCTCACTTGACTACTGCGTCGGTCTCCGCTGAGAAGAGGCGACGTGAGAAAGACTGAGGATAGCAAGGGCTGGTGAGATGGGGGAGCAGTCACCCCAACACAGAAACTTCACATCTCACCCATCACAGCTCTCCATGGGATGCTCCGCACTCTACATGCTACCATCATGTCAGTGGGCATGCTCCACACTGTACACACTACCATCATGTCAGTGGGCATGCTCCACAGTGTACACGCTACCATCATGTCAGTGGGCACACTCCACACTGTACACACTACCATCATGTCAGTGGGCATGCTCCACACTGTACACGCTACCATCATCTCTTTCCTAGGACCACATCTGCATTATGTAAAATAGCACACATGAGAAATACTGATTCCAGCTTTGGCTAGTGATAGAAAGAAGAAAAAAGCAGGAAACATCCAGAAAGCCAGCAAAAGAAAGAAAAGGTCAAATAAATCACAGTGCGCCCAGACGATGTAACACCACTCCACAATGAGAGTCCCTCTTACCAGCAATCACATGTGGTGATGACCTCACCTGGGTGAAAACTAAATGCGGCCCTTCTCCACAAAAGCTCCAAATAGAATTCTGCTCTGAACAGATAGAAAGGCACAAAAAGGATTCGAAAACAACACACCCGAGTGTGAGCAGCCCTCTTCAGAAGAGAAAAATTAGTTGGACTATGGGAGACTGACTTTCCCACAGACGGTGGACTAGTGAATTTTCTATTGGCACGATAAAATGCCATGACCTAAAGCATGACCTTAGGGAAGAAAGGATTTGTTTGGGTGTATGGCTCCAGGGGGTCAGAATCTGCAGCAGTTGAAGGTACGACAGCATGTACAGCTGGCTGATCACATTTTCATACACACAGGGGAAGCAGAGAGAAAGAACAGGAAATAGACCAAGACTATACATGTCCCATTCCTACCCTCTTCCTCCAGCAAGTTTCCACCTCTGTGTTGGCTAGTTTTCTGTCAACTTGGCAAAAAGGAATCTACAAGTGAGAAAATGCCTCCCTAAGACTGGCCTGTAGTCAAGTCTGTGGCGTCTTGATTAATGATAGATGTGGGAGGGTTCAACCCGCAGAGGGCAGTGCTACCCCTGGGCATGTGGTCCTGAGTTGTATGAGAAAGCAATGAGGAGCAAGCCAGAAAGCAGCGCTCCTGCATGGTCTCTACTTCAGCTCCTGCCTTGGGTTCCTGCCCTGACGACTGTGACGCGGAAGTGGAAGCAAAATGAACTCTTTCCTCCTCAAGCTGCTTATGGTCATGGTGTTTATCACAGCAAGAGAAATTCTAAGACACCCATCATCTCCTCCCAAGTGGGGCCAAGTGTTGGCACATGAGCCCACAGGAAACACTTTTCATTCCAGACACCGCAGATGTCACGCCAGCTTCAGCCTCCATGCTCTTCCTGCATAGTGTGACGGGATCCTGCAGGCTGGGCCAGGGTAGAGTCTGTAGTTGCCTCAGACAGGACAGTGTGGAGGAGAGGAGCTTGCCAACTGCCAGTGCTAGGCTAGCGAAGGAGGCCTCCTCTCCACCCTCCCCTCTCTCCTTTCCAGTCATCCACCATGCTCAGAGCACGTGGAAAGACCACACAGACACTCCAGGCAGCAGCCTCTGTGGGTCTCTGTCAACCACTAGATGCAAGAGCCAGACTATCTTCAGATGTCCGTGCTGCCCAGCTGTGGTCCAGGTGGGGCCCTGGATATCTTCTCCTTGCCCTGTCTGAATTCTCTACCCCCAATAAGTGGGACTTGTTTCTTGTGCACTATATATGAGGGCAATGTTACCCAGCTACAAAGATTCAGTAGGCATTGATGTTCCCTGTAGTGTTTAAATATGTCCGGATGAAAGGGCTCACTGGCCAGCATCTGGTTCTGTGGGCCTCCCTGGACACATCAGGGAGTTTCAGAAGCAGGTGACCACTAAGAACCAGGTGATCATCAGGGTTTTCCAGGACAGCCTGGGAGGACACTTCTGCAGTGTGCCTTTCTGTTCAGATCCGGTGTTCCTGTCAACAACTTCAGCACCATGAACCCCATCTCACAGGAAACTGCCTGCTGGATGACATGACTGACAGATATTTGGTTTTGTCCTGAGTCTCACAGTTTCTAGTCAAAAGAATGTTTTCCAGACTTTCTAGTCAGATCCTCCCCTCCTCCTTTGCAGTTCTGTCCCTGGTCCCAGCAGGAAGGTACTGTTCACACTTCTTACACATATGGAGGCTGAGGCACAGGCGGAGGACTGTGGAGGAGTTCTGATCCCCTAGGTGTGCAGGGCAAGGTGGCTCTGTTAGGCTGTCCTAGTGTGGCACACGAGGTTGCTTCCTAGGTTGCTTAAACCCTACAAATAGCGTGCAATTGTCCTCCACCATCACAGGGCCCCCCTCCGGACTGTTCCTGCCTGTGGGAAGGGCCTTCACTTCCTCCACGCAGACACTGGGCAGAGAACACCCTCATGGCACTGCTTAGTACTCCCCAACTCCACCCCCTACCCCCCATCTCA
This sequence comes from Peromyscus aztecus, assembly GCA_902168405.1. Classification (NCBI taxonomy): domain Eukaryota; kingdom Metazoa; phylum Chordata; class Mammalia; order Rodentia; family Cricetidae; genus Peromyscus; species Peromyscus aztecus. The sequence goes on from CABHPQ010155454.1 coordinate 19,539, forward strand.
GTTCCAAAGGCTTCCAGCTGGGTCTTCAGCCTTGCCAGGAACCTCTCTGCTTCTCTGAGGCAGCCAGGAGGGGTGGTGTGCAAAACCCCAAAAGGCCCAGCACAGCATTTTCTTGGAGCTCTGGCCGTCTCTTGGCCAATGCTCTGCACACATCGCATGTGAGCCTGTAAGCCTGGTCCAGAAAGCCTGCAGTATTTTCCAACCCTTTCTTCCAAACCCTGCTCCTCCCTGCCTCAGATCTTCTCAGCTGAGAAGGCAACAGGAAGCAAAGCAGCCACAGCCATGTAGGAAGCAGAGACTCCACACTTGCCTTGCCTGGGCTTCTAATTCCAGTGAGACGTGTGCTATGAAATAGGCTACAGGAGCGTCAGATCACCCATCCCACACAACCAGAGCCAGGAATAGCCTGTTCGTGCCTGGTGTGGCCGTCTGTGCTCTGGCTCTGTGGTTGGGGGTTTCTGTGGCCCAGCCACAGGGTAAAGGTGTTCAGGTGGTGATAAGGGACCCTTTCTTCCCACTGAAAGGTGAACACCTCCCAGCAGTGATGACTTCTGAGGCCCCTCCTCAAAGCAAGACCTAGCAGCCAAGGGAGAGGGGCAAGTGGCAGCAACGTCAGAAACTGGGTATGGGCAAGGGCAAAGCTGGGGGAAGCGGCTGCGTCAGCAGTGAAGGGATTAAAGATGACCTCACCCTTGTGTTATGTGAACAGAGAAAGTGCCAGGGTGATCGGACAAGGACAAATCGAGGGTCCGGCAGAGAAATATTGCCCTTGGAGCTGCTGTCTAGTGCTTCGCCTGATGGTTTTTTGTTGTTGTTGTTTTGTTTTGTTTTGTTTCTAAATGAGTTTGTAGACCACATGGAAAAAGTCCATCACTTAGCAATACAGCAGTAAAAGTCGGGTCTCAACCAGGCAAGCACGAGCAGAAGGCGCAGAGTTTATAGCTTCTGTCCTTCCGGTTTGGTTAACAGGCTGCTCCTTGAACACGGTTTGTTTGAGGTTTTGACCTTCACCTTGGGGCTCCTGCACAAACAGCCTAGGCTTTCGCTGTCTAGCGGCTGAACCCTCAGGCAGGACAAGTCCAGCCAAGAGCCTGCCTTACCCCTGCTCAGCCCAAGCTCAGCGGAACTCTGCTGTTTAATGGGGCTGCTGCGTGCTGAAGTGCCTCTCTCTAACAGCTGGACTTCAGCATGTGATCCCAGAGCTGGCACCCTGTAGCTGACCACACCCTCTGTGTGTTCTTAGAGAGTCACACCGGGACCTCCAGGATGGAACTGTGTCTTCCCTCTCAGCCAAGCCCCCAGCTCCCAGGCCGCGGTTTTGCTGAATGAATTGGAATGATCTTGTGCTTGGACTGGATAGTCCTGAAAGCTGACTTAGCTAACGTCCAAGTCCTCCTGTGCATTGTGCTGCACCCTTGGCTCACACCCAAGGCATATGGGTGGTGTTGCAAGAAAATGACCTGAAGTTACGGACTCCCCCTGTACTTCCAGCCCCCAGAATCATGAGCCAAATCCTCTGCTTTCAAAGATCTGCATTAAGATCAGTCTGTTCTCGCACCATTCTTGAGAGGGATGGTGCAGCTGCTTAATGAGTGGGAGAGGGGTCCCACAGCTCTGTCCCATCCCCAGCATGAAACTCCAACCCTCAATAATGAAGCAGGGTGGAGTGGGGGCTTCTGGGAAGGCTGGATCAGGTCATGTGAAATGCCCACTAGAAAGTTCCCAAGAAAGGAGTCCGGAGCCGAGGCGTAGAGTAGAGCATGAAGGGGGCTTTCAGGCTTGCCCATTGTCTGTCAACTGCGTCCTCTGCAGTGTGATGGACTGGCTGGACATCAGGCACACCATACTAGCCCAGAGACCTGGGAATTCCGCTCCTTAGGGGGTCTGATCCTAGGTGCTATTCATTGCTATAGTGCTCAGCATACTCGTAAGGCAACCTCACAGTCAGGGAAACGGCTCCAGGTTGGGAAAACTGAGATCTCACATATCCATAGCAACAGGGAGGGGGTGGAAGAGACCAGATCAGTCCCTCCCACCAGTCTACCTGTGTCACCGCCACCAACCAGCACCATCGAGAGGAGAAAGACCCCTGGCCAGTGTTGTAGAAGTTCTGCTTTGCTCACATGGGAAAAGACAGCTGCTCAGTCTGTTTGTGCCGCTATAATAAAATACCAGAAGCTGCATATTTTATAAGCAAAAGAGGCTTACTTGACTCATTGTGGGGGGCCGTTCTCGGGTTCCTCGTGGCTTTACCCAGCAGATCCACATAGAGGCTGATTAGGACCACGGGCCTGAGTGCAGGTGTCTGAGATGGTCTGCACTTGGCTGTGCTGGGGGAGGAGGTCATTTGCTCCACCCCTGGGCGTCTCTATAAAAACCCTGGGGCAGAGACAGTCGGGGCCCCGTTGGAAAAGGTTCCAGGCCCTCTCGAGGCTATCCTTTATTTTCTATCTGTTTATCTCCGCGATATTCTCCGCAATAAATCCTTCTATCTAATATTTCCTGCTGCTCACACTCAAGAAAACTCTGGGAAGCTGTGGGGGTTGTGGGTAAACGCCCCACAACTCATGAGTCCAGTAGCCGGAATCTGAACAGCATGGTGCTGCCATGTGCATCATAGCCTGATAAAGAGGCAGAAGGAGAAACTGCTGTCCGTGGACTGGTGGCCTCACCCTTTTAAGAACTCACTTTGTTTTCTATGCTTTAAGAACTCTGTACGTGTGCGTGTTTTGAGGAAACCCACCTCATTCCCTCCACTTCAGTGTGCCCACTATGCCTCCCACCGATATTTCCTCCCAATGCAGGTGCTTTTTCCTTTTTGAACCAACTGAATCCACTTAACGCTGACCGTGTGTGCATGGGTGTGGGACCATCTACTGGGGCCTGGGAGTCTTTCAGGCTGTGTCTCTGAAGAAAACTGACTTTCCCTCATTGATCGCCAATAGTTCCTCAGCTAGGGATGGGATTCCATGAGCATACCCACCTCATCCATGCTGGGATTTTGGTTAACTTCAGTTTGGGGACCCTGATGGTGATGGAACTTCATCAGTGGCTGCATTTTACTTTTGGTTGTTTCTGGGTTGGTTTGTCTTTGGTTGTTTACTTCTGGTTGTTTCTGCCTGGTTCAGGTGTCCATCTTAAACAAAAGCCTTGTGTTGTAAATTCTTGTTTACATAAGAAAATAAATAGCCGGGCGTTGGTGGCGCACGCCTTTAATCCCAGCACTCGGGAGGCAGAGGCAGGTGGATCTCTGTGAGTTCGAGGCCAGCCTAGGCTACCAAGTGAGCTCCAGGAAAGGCGCAAAGCTACACAGAGAAACTCTGTCTCGAAAAACCAAAAAAAAAAAAAAAAAAAGAAAGAAAATAAATAATAAATGACCTCTGTCTTATTTGAATGCTATGAGATTGGGGAAAAGACACAGGCTCATGAGTAGGATATGCAGTCGCCTGTGAGAGACCCTGGTCTACTTGAGGTTCAGCACCAGCCCCTCCCACAGGCCCCTCCACCCAGAGACCTAGCATCAGCACCAGCCCCCTGGGATCAAGAACAGCTCCCCACCCGTGGGTACAGCTCCTGGAGCTGGGCTGAGGAGACCTACCCCAGCTACCAAAGGTTAAAATGCCCCAGCCACCAAGGGTTAACCTAACAGGCAAGAATAGGGCCCTGTGGGAAAGCCATGACAGGCATTTGCCAGAAAACATAAACAAGAGCAAATGAAGACAGTGCATGCTGGGGAAAGCCTAATGGAAGCCAGCTGGGCTGTGGGAAGAGCCACGCCCAGGGGTGGGCTTGGCCAAGTAGGCTTTGGAGGTCAGAGTAGTCTCTCCAGCTGTGGGGACTGCGGGGCATGGCCTAGAGCTCAACACGGCCTGGGAGGTTGGGCATGACCAGCTCAGACACCTGAGGGATGCTTGCTCTGGCTGCTGTGAGAAGGCTCACCTGGATGTCTTCTCAGCCTCACCCCAGCAGGGCAGCAAAGCTGTAGCACACACCGACCACCAAGTGGGCACTGGGGTAATTGGATATGGATGGCACTGTTCTCTGGGTTGAGTCTTGGACTGTATGAGAGTGGAGAGGGTGAGCTGAGTAATAGGAGCCATGCATGCATTTGAGTCTCTTTGCTCTGGCTACAGACGTGATTAGCTGCTTCAAGATCCGGCCTTGACTCTAACCTGGGAGTGTGAGTGCAAACAAGCTCTCTCTTCCCTAAGCTGCTTTTTGTAAAGGTATTTTGTCATAGC
>CABHPQ010155455.1:4315-22728 GCA_902168405.1 Peromyscus aztecus
ACACACACACACACACACACACACACACACACACACACACACACACGCTCTCAGTGTACAGAGTTTGGGCAACCAAACAAGGGGACCGATTCCTGGCAGAAGCTCACTCTCCTTCGGCCAGGAGTCCTTAGTTGTCTCTAGTTCTTCGTCTCCGGTTGAGAGCCTGTGAAATTTTCTCCCTTACATCTTGACATGTCCATTGACAGTGCTGTTGTTCTTGTCTTGTTTACGCAGCCATTTCTAGGAGGGACCATTTCACAGCCGATCTTATCGTCTTCTGGCACTTGGAATCTTTCTCTCCCCTTTTCCTTTATGTTCCCGGAATCATAGATGCAGGAATTGTGAATGATTCCTGTATGGAGTTAGTAAAAGTGCTGTCCTTCTGCAGGCCGGAGAGACTGTAGTTAAAAGCCCTACTGGTCTTGCAAAAGACTTGAGTTCAGTTCCCAGCACCCAGTCAGCCACTTGTAGCTCCTGTGTGTGGACACCCAACACCCTCTTCTGGCCTCGAAAGGCATTGCACACTTGTGCACACTGCCCCTGCCCCACCTACACTCCTTTAAAAATAAACATAAAATTTTTTAAAAGTGCCACCCTTTAAAAATTCCATGCCAATTTTATTTATAATGAATGGCAACAGCAAATACCTCGAGCTTGATAAAAAATATAATCATTTGATCATTAAAGGAGAGGTATTTTGAGTCACAAACTTAGTCAATTTGAATTTATTTAAACACACATGCGATGCTGTGTGCTACACAAGAGATCTTTTGGGAAGCAAGCAAACAGAGTTTGTTACCTTAAGGTAGGGCATTCATACTCCTTACCTCAACAGTGTAGCTTGAGAGAGGCAGATATGATGGAGCCACTGACAGAGGCTGGATATCAAGCACTAACAGCCTCTGATATCATTTCTTTTTTTTTAATTTATTTACTTTTATTTTATGCACATGGGTGTTGGGTCCCCTGGAACTGGAATTACAGACAGTTGTGAGCTGCCATGTGGGTGCTGGGAATTGAACCCGGGTCCTCTGGGAGAGCAGTCAGTGCTCTTAACCCCTGAACCATCTCTCCAGCCCATCATTTCTTTAATATTGTTTTCTTGATACCCAACCATGGGGTGACTCCAAGTAAAGGAGCACCTGCTGCTGCCCCCACCCCTGGGAGGTAGAAGAGTGATAAGGACAATAACAGCAAATGAGTCATATCCAAGAACATGACATGAATGACTAACATGGACAAATACAGAAGCTTGCCATCTAGTTCTTGCTAGGGGTGTGTGGTGTGTGTGTGTGTGTGTGTGTGTGTGTGTGTGTGTGTCCTCATGGAATATTTTCATGAGAAGTTGGATAAGTTTAGCCCTCTGAAAGAACCAAGTCATAAAATTCAAGAAGAGACAGAGCATTTAAACCCTAAACCTAAATGAAATCACCGAATGGTCTGTGTGGGTTGAGACTCACTAGCATCTGTCACAGTTCCAAGGAATTAAATTAATTAATTTAATTAAATTAATTACTCCTCCTTGCTTTCTCAGCAACCTTTTCTTCTCCAAACAATTACAATAAAGAATTAAGAGCCAGGCGGTGGTGGCGCACGCCTTTAATCCCAGCACTCGGGAGGCAGAAGCAGGCGGATCTTTATGAGTTCGAGGCCAGCCTGATCCAGGAAAGGCGCAAAGCTACACAGAGAAACCCTGTCTCGAAAAACAAAAAACAAAAAAAAAAAACAAAAAGAAAAATTAAGGAGTTAGATGGATTTTATTTTGGGCAGATAAAATTAATCATCATATATATATTACATGAAATTAAGATGAATAAAAACTCATTTCTTGAGTTACTGCCTTGTTTCCCAGGTAAACTGCAGTGAGTAAGTATATCCATATTTATTTATTCTTAGTCTCTTAACATATATGGATTGTTCAACACTTCTTTTGTTGTTCATAATGTAAAAGAATAAGATCGTTCTCTAAAACTCAACATTAATTCCCTGGTGTGGGTGCTTCAGAATCAAAGACGAAGTGAAGTAACAAACACCTCAAAAGGTCTTTTGAAAACTTAGGTTTTTCACAAAATTCCTACTCATTCATAGTGTGTCCTAATTTCTATTATTTATTTATTTATTTATTTACTTTGAGGCATGGTCTCTCTATGTAGCCATAGATGTCCAAGAACTCACGATGTAGACCAGCCTAGCCTTGCACTGTCAGAGACCTGCCTGCCTTTGCCCTCGGAGTGCTAGTATTTACGTCATGCACCAGCACGCTTGGACCTCAATGTTTTTTAAAATGTGCCTACAAGCATATCCGTGACTTAGAAGTAAAACTATATTTAGCAGTCTGTTGTTGTTTACTGTTTTTGTTGTTGCTGTTTTTCTTCAACTCAATTTCCTTTTCAGTATCAGCTGTAAGATTACAACAGTAATACAATGCTTTGCAGCGCCTCCCTAAAGTAGGTGACACGTACCTTCTCCCTGCTCTGTCCTTAACTGGGCCAGTTGAAAATAGCAGAGATGACTTTGCATCCGTTCTAAGTCTAGCTTTGCCCTGGTCCCAAACTTATAAACACACATATTCTAACTCTGGTCCGGCAGTTTCTCCTCACAGCCTTTGACATCTGCTAGGTGTGTGATCCAGTCACATTTTTTCCCTAGCTAATAGCTAAGCAATGTGCAGACATGAAAGGCCATCACAGACCGATCCGTGCAAGCAGGTTAGGATGAGCCCAGACCAGGTCGTCTAGTGTAGTTCTTGAGTAGGTGACGTGAAGGCTCCTCCTTTCACAGTACAGGTCACAGTGTTCCAGGTTATTGGTAGATAATAGACACCTGACATACTTTTATCCTTTAATTTTTCTCCTACCCTCTTTACTATCACCGATAAGATATTCCCTGTTCAGTGCCTCCTCATCCAATCCACACTCCTATCATCTTCTAATCCCTCCTGCTTTCTGTATTCAGGTATATATGAGTTTGTATTGTATGCATTATCTTTACCACAATGCAAGGAAACCAACCTCTATTTTATTTTATAGAAAAAAAAAATCACGGGGGAGGGAGAGAAAAAAATCACAGTACTTCTCTTTGGGCTACTGTAAAAATAAATTTGGGTGGCACTGTGATGTCTGAGGTATTATAAGAATTGAACAAATAATAGTTATAGTGAGGGAAGAAGAAGTGAGTGGGTGTAAGAAGATTTAGAGTCTGCATAGTTCTTTGTTGTAAATTGACCAGCTCTGTAACCACACACAATCCTTTTCCTTTCGCAGACTCAGTCTTTTACTTGTTTTTTTTTGTTTTTGTTTTTGTTTTTTTTGTTTTTGTTTTTGTTTTTGCTTTTGTTTTTGTTTTCCCACAAGGCACGATAGTTATTACTGGTGAGCTATCTTGACAGGACTCCTGTACCAGGTTTGCTTCTCTCTTCTCTGGTGCACATATTTTTATTCATCCCGTTACTCTTGCATAATGTGAGCTTACGCAAGGTTTACTTGCTTTAGGTGTTTGTTCAGTTGTCTGTGCCACTTATTGTGATGTAGTACAGGCTCCACAGGAGAGGTGACATGTAATAGTCCCTTAATAAATCATTATTGAATCACCAATTATCTACAAACTAAAGTTTTTACGGATTTGAAGCTATTAGACAAATTTTATCTTAGAGGAGTGCCATGCATTTGCGGCAACAAATAATGGTCAAAGAATTTCTACTGATCTTTTTGTAAAAGAAAGACGGTGTCATAATATTTAATACTATTGTCCCTTTACTTTTAAACCACTTTTATTGTCATAGCTAGAGACTATAAACATGGGATAACAAAATATATCAAGTTACAGAAACCACTCTCCCCTCACTTGGTTGAGTCCTCCCTCTCAGCCTCTACCCTTCTGATGTGAAATAAATGAAGCTATTCAATGTTTTGCTGGAAGAGAATCCTCAGATGGAATTGCCATCTTAGACACAGCCTAGTCAGCATCTTCCTCTCATCGCCGTGTGAGCTCTGCATGGGACTTGATTCACTTTGTCATCCTTCTTCTTCAATAGTGAGCCACCGTTTTCCATGCAAAATGTTGTGTTTGGGGTATGAACTGTCCTTTCACAGGCCCATGTGTTGAAGGCTTGGTTGGTCCTCAACTGGTGGAGATATTAAGAAGCAGATGCATCATTAAGGTACTTGCCTCTTCAATTAGTGTGTTGATGAATTCATAGATCAAAGGGTTATTTGAAAGTAGTCCAATCAAAGCAGTGGGGGTTGCTGGAGCATGCTTTTGAAGAATATGTCTTGTCTTCAGACCCTTCTGTCCTCTCTCTCCCTTTCTAGACTCCTTGGAGGTGAGGAGCTTTCTTTTGCCATAACCTTCTGCATGATGTTCTGCTGTGTACAGGCCCAGAACAATGGAATCAAATGATCATGAACTGAGACCTCTGCCACAGCCAATAAGAATCCTTCATTTCTTTTTCTTAGATACTTTCTCCCAGCACTTCAAAAAAAATTTTCTTTTTAGAAACATTTTCAGTGTATCATTTTTCTGCCAAGACCTCTATTAGTTACTACAATACCTGAATAATGAATTTAAAATTTTTACAATTAGGGGTTGGGGATTTAGCTCAGTGGTAGAGTGCTTGCCTAGCAAGCACAAGACCCTGGGTTCGGTCCTCAGCTCCAGAAAATTAAAAAAAAAAATTTTTTTTTTTTTTTTTACTATTTAAAACCATGGGACAAATATTTTATAAACATGAAACTCATTTAGGGATGATGTTAATGCAAATGTTTTGATGTACACAGATCTACTTTGCATAAGGCAGAGCCTACACACTGAGTCTTTTAAGTATTTCACACTCAGTGTTTTAGTATGATTATAGTCTAGGAAAATACAGAATGTTTTGTATTGCAAGAAGATGGTCACTTCCATGAGCTCCTCTTCATTTGGAGGCTGTTCCTTGTGTTGAATTCACCACCACAGTGACTTCCAGAGTAGCTCTTTTAGAGTCAAGCCTGTAGAATCATACAGGGAATAAAATATCAAATACATCTATCTACAGCAGCCTAGTCAAACATACAGTATTTTGAGTTTGGCCTGAAGAGAGGCGTTTGGTTTTAATATCTCATTTCTGTGGGACTATGTTACTCATATAATCAATGCTAAAATTTATTCTGGGTTACATTTACTATGAAGAAAAAGAGAAGTTATCAGGTATTAAAGGAGTAAGACCAGGTGGTGGTGGCGCATACCTTTGATCCCAGCACTAAAGAAGCAGAGGCAGGCAGAAAGATCTCAGTGAGTTTGAGGCCAACCTGGTCCACAGAGCAAACTCCAGGACAGCCAGGGCTACACAAAGAAACCCTGTTTCAAAATACAAAACAAAACAAAACAAGTATGAAAACTACGTTTATTAATTAATACTGCAACTTTTTCTTCTGTTTTGTTCTATTTGTCTGATTTTTGTTTGTTTGCTTGTTTGTTTGTTTTTCAATATAGAGTTTCTCTGTATAGCCTTGGCTGTCCTGAATAATGGAAACTAGCCCTGGCTGTCCTGGATAATGAATACTGTTACAAATCGAAAAGCATTCTTTTATGGAAAATGAATATTGGCTTAATCATGAAACATAACAATGTTAATTTCCTGACAAGATTGTTTTTTAGATACTTAGCAGACATTATTAGGGCTATAGACTGTGGGGGCCCACAGAGACCCCAGCTTGTGGCTTGTTTTCATCTTGACTCAAGGTCAGAGAGTCTGAGCTTGTTTGCCCCCTGCAAGGCTGAATAATAGGATGTTTGGGCCAAAGGTGTGGTTACCAGGGGTCTTATACTTCAAGGCCTATTTACAGGATACATTGCCGTAAGGCGTGGTCACCAGATATCTTGAGTACAAAGGAGGTGTTTACACTTGATTGTACTTTGTACCTTGAACTGTGATGTCTTTGAAAGGGAGAAGTCTTTTCGCCCCCTTGCTTTTGGGTATGTAAAGGCTATATAAAAGCTGTGAGTAATAAACTCAGTATCTGTGGTATTGACCCAGAACCCTCCAGAAGCTGTCTGTTTCTTCATCTACATCTATATTTCATAGCTATCATTTCCCAGTTCCACACTCGCCACTTCAGAACCATTCAGTGGGTCGAGCAGGACTCAGCAATAGATAAGGCAAAAGCCACCAAAATATTTAACTAAATCAAAATTTTAATGGGAGAGGTTAGGTCAACTCAGTTCAGAAACACTGGTTTTTTGGTCTTTGTGCCTGAATGTAAAATGTACTGAGCTTTTCTAGAGTCAATGATAAAATCTAAATGCATCTTAAACTGTTATTGTATTCACCTTGATAATCATGTTATGGGTTCTTACTATGCCAGTAATTCACACTTTGAGTGATGTAAGTAAGAATGATTCACCTCAAGTGAAGATGTCATGTTGTTTCTTTTTATTCATACCTTCTCCCAGCCATAGGTAATATTCCATGTTAATGCCCTGTCCAGTTTCCTTTCTGATACTATGATAAAATACCCTAACGAAAAGCAACTTAGAGGAGAAAGGTTTTATTTTAGTTCATCTATGGTAGAAAAGTCAAGTCAGGAACTTAAAACAGCTGGTCATACCCATGGTTAAGGGCAAAGAGAAAATGAATGCGTTCATTCATACTTCTTGTCTTAGCTACATTTCTTTTACTGTAATTGGACACCATGACCAAGACAACTCTTAGAAGGAAAGGTTTACTGGAAGCTTAAAATTTCAGAGGATTAAAGTCAATGACGATCACGGCAGGAGGCAACAGACACACAGAGTGGCCTAGCACAGGAGAAGGAGTTACAATCAGCTGCTGTGAGGGAGCTGTAAGGAAAAGCAAGAGAACAAGACTGCACATCCATCAGACTTCTGTTACACAGCCTTCAATGCAGGGAGACAGGAAGTAGTGCTGGAGAGATGACTGCTGAGACCGAGCAATGCTCTCCAAAGTTTGGTTTCCAGAACCCACAACTGTCTCTAACTCCAGTTCCAGGGAATCCAACAATGCTGTGCTCAGAATACACACACACACACACACACACACACACACACTTAAAAATTCCTTAAAAAAGAAAATAGTAAATTCACTACAGAGTTATTTGGGAGGGGGTTACATTAAAATTCCATGTATTTTTAAATTATTATTATTATTATTGGTTTTTCGAGACAGGGTTTCTCTGTGTAGCTTTGCACCTCTCCTGGAACTCACTTGGTAGACCAGGCTGGCCTCGAACTCACAGAGATCCGCCTGCCTCTGCCTCCCAAGTGCTGGGATTAAAAGTGTGCGCCACCACCGCCTGGCTAGATTATTTAAGTGAGTTGAAAACAATCATTTTCATAACTGCAAAGATGAACTCTTTTTCAATGACCTACCAGGAAAAATGATTGCCCAACATTAAAAAAATATTCCAACAATAAGAAGTGTTCATGAAGTCAAGGATTGGTGAGGGTCATAGACCAATTGGAAGAGGTGGAAATAATGAAAATACAGTACTCATGTATGAAATTCTTTTTTTTTGTTTGTTTGTTTTTTTGTTTGTTTGTTTTTCGAGACAGGGTTTCTCTGTGTAGCTTTGCCCCTTTCCTGGAACTCGCTTGGGAGACCAGGCTGGCCTCGAACTCACAGAGATCCGCCTGACTCTGCCTCCCGAGTGCTGGGATTAAAGGCGTGCGCCACCACCACCCGGCTGAAATTCTTAATAAAAAATAAAATAAAATTTTAATGCCATAGAATATGTATGTTTTCATATATAAGAAGAGAGACAAGTTCATTTAAAACAAACAATACACATATTAAAAACTAGGGCTAAAACCTTTAAAATTATGCTATCAGAACTATAGGCCTCCAGAACATAAAAGAAGGCTTCAATAAATGTAGGCCCGGCCATATTACTAAATACAAAGTCACAAGAGGATCAAGATGCTGACATCCCAACTCCACTCCCCTTACTCCTAAACATCTAAGAATAAGGAGATACTAAAACCTGTTAGGGATGTTCTTATTGAAGAAAATGCCTCGCTGAACTAATGTGGCTGAGAGGGTCAATAGGCTAGAGAGGAGGGAAACACTCAGGGAAATGATTCCACACAGAGAGAGCATCACCAATGTTCAAGAGGAAGTTAGGGGTAACCACTGCAGCCTTGCATTCCTGAGCACAGAGACAGACCCAGGGAAACAAAAGGTGGGGATGGCTTCCATCAGGAGAAAACTAAACACTTTAGAAATTTCAATAAAATGTGGCAATGGTATCTGTGTTCATCAGCCAGGGGTTCTTAAAAAAATAAAATAAAATAAAATAAATACACACACACACACACACACACACACACACACACACATATAAAGATCCTGAGTTACAAAGAAGCAAAGAAAAGAAAACTGGACTCTTACACATTGTCCCTGTCTCAGATCAGGCTGGTCCAATGAGGGACCATCAGCCAAGCAGGCCCAACCTGAAGAGACAGTCAGGACTTACATTAGAAGGGAGAGTTGGTTCATATGTGGCTCTTGCAAAATTAAATCTATCCTTTACATTTTTTTCAATCTTTTTAGTTCGTTTGGATTTTTGTTTGTTTGTTTGAGAAAGTGTCTCCTGTATCCCGATTTGGCCTTGAACTTTCTATGTTGCTGAAGGTGACCTTGAACTCCAGATCCTCTAGCTTCCACTTCCCAAAGGTTGGGGTTACAGGCATGTGCCAGCCCTTCTTTGATTTCAGCTAAGTTAAAAATTTTAATTTCTTTTTTAGTGCTTTGCTTGCTTTTGTTTCTGATCTTACTTTCATGCCAGTAAATAACTTGTAAAGAATATTGCGCAACCCTCCAGAGTGAATGCTAAGGTCAGTTCTCACCTCTTCTGTGGTAATGTTCAACACTACAGCAGGCCACGATGCAAGTCTCAGGAGTTGGATGGGAACAGAGGTTGTTGGAACATCTTATGTTCTGGGAGATTTGGTGCACAGTTCTTTTTGAAGAAAAGTATATCCTTTTAGAAAAAAAACATTTAATCAGTGTAATAAAAAATGCACACCATGAATAGTCTCTCCTTACCCTGCTCAGCCTTAAATTCTGCTTGTAAGTTCCCTGTGTCCTGGAGTACCCTCACTTTATCATAGTTATATTTGAAACACAATTAAGTGGGCAATTTGAGCAATAAATAACACACATTTAGAGAACCCATTGAACAATGATGAAGTCCTTTGTAGACCTAAACATATATAACTCTACCCAAATATAGCTCACTCTGGGGAGGAAGATGGCTGGCATAGACTAAGGAAGTCCACCAAGCCAGGCACAGTGCAGGTACTTTAATCCTCAGAATAGAACTGCAAAACAGTTATTATGAACCTGCATTTTTGCAGATCAGAGAACAAAAGCTACGAGAAGTAAAATAGCTGCGGCGTGACGGATCTGTAATTCAATCCCAGAGTTGTGGGAGTACGAACACCTTGCAGTTTCCATTCCGATATTCAGACCCCCAGTTTGTGAGGGCCCCTTTGACTATGCTGACCCATACCAATCTTTTTTTATCTGAAATTCTCCAAGATTACAGTTCATGCAGTTCAATTCACTGGAGTCTATATTTTTCTCTCATGGTCTAATTGTCTCATTTCATCCACATTCATGCAGGCTGGCTGAATGCCCACAGACATTAGACTAGGTACCAGTGGTTACTTGTCATTCAAGACATCCACCGTGCTGCTGATTCTGATCTGCGGAGTACTTGCATGAGAATCATCCAACAATCTACATTTTGAGCAGGAGGATGTTGTTGCATCTAATCTGAGAAGCACCGGCCCAGACAGTCAAGTCTATCTCCTCAGCCCAGATGGAAACTATGAAGCAGAAAATATGTCACCATTTCTGTGTCTGTACTATGTCAAAAGTATCAGTAGGCATAAAGAATCTCCTAACTGTTGGCCCCCAAATTACCAGGCATTTTTCTCAAGGCCTTCCTCAGCTGTGGAAAAATGCAGTCTTTCTTAACGCTTCCATTTTTAAACTGTATTTACTCATGTCAAGAGCAAGGTGATTTATACCTTATACTTCAGTTTAAAAAAAAATACCCATGATGTGTCTTGGCCTAGGGAAGAGTGAAAAAAGCTTCATGAAAGAGAAAAATCCATGCTGACTCTCCAGGAATGATAAAAGATCATAGTAACATGAAAGATTGTTCCAGGTCAAAAATGAGTAAGAGCAATTGACAGACACGTGAGATAATATACAGAAGGAAGAGCTATAGCAAACTTGTCGGTAATGACGGATTAAAAATTGATGGCTACCTGCTTCAAGAGCCAAGGCTTGTGCCAGTTCTGGAGAGATTCAAGCCCATGACCTTGAAACTTTGAGAAACCTGAGCTTTCATAGGGAGCACACGTGTGTTTGTTCCTCAGACTCAAATCTCAACCTAACTTCCGGAAAGGCCACAGCTCCCTGTTACGTATCCTTGCTCCTTCCTTGTCTTCGGAGATTTGGTTTCTCTATCCTAAAGTGCAAAAGGGGCCAATGTTTTAGGCAGTAACATACAGCGTTTACTTTTGGACCATTTTGTAGTTTTCCATGAACTCATGGGGGGGGGGGGGAGATCCCGGTTTATTGTGAATAGAGGGTGGAGACAGGAGGCCATGGCTAGAAAACTATTAAAGCTGTCTGATTGAATCGTGGAGGCTGAGTATGGAAGACTCGGAGAATGAAAATGTCTTGGGTCTCATTCTGGTGGAGGCCCACACATTTTTATGAGCTTTATGATTCAGAAGCCCAGGCAGGTTCTTGGGTAAAGATAAAAGTTTCCTGTAAGTGGAATTAAATATGTTTAAACATAATCAGATAATTCGGTTTTCTTTCAAACAAACAAACAACAGCAAAAGCCTGCCTTCAAATAAAACATGACCTTGTGTTTTCCCTGAATTTTAACTGACCATGCACAAGGCAAGGACCCAGATGCTGCCCCATCCATCCTTCTGAACTCAGCAAAGATAGGGAAAGGGGATTATAAATCTCCTTAAAACCCAAGATTTGATCACAGAAATATGAAATGCTTCTGCTCTCTGTGTATACCACACCTCCACACTGACCAGACTCCAGTAGAAGAGACCATCACAGCTGAAAGAAATATAAGCCACAGACTCTCTTTACCTAGAAGTTTCTGGGGAAATGGAAAACCAAGACCCCTATGGGAGATCTTTGCTTCTGACATTTCAAGCTACAGCACACATTAAGCTTATTAAACTCTTGCCCAAATGAGCAAAAAATTCCAGACTTGTGACCTATTTGGCTCAATTTTTTTTTTCTTACTGCATTATCTGCCTGTCAACTGAATATCATGAGGCATGCTGTAAAGCCAGCAACAAGGTCTGAAGAGACAAGTCAAGCATGGAACCCAACAGAACTAGGCATTAGCAGATAAGGATTATAAAGCGGTTGTGATGGATAAGCTAAGGGCTTTAATGGAACAGATGAGTGACAGACAGAGGCTGAGACCCTAAGAAACCCACACTCTAAGGATATTGAAAACATTAAAGCCTTAAGGGAGGAAATAGGTCACTAATTTAGGGCTTTGTGTGTACTGAGATTGCTTGAGATCTTTCTTTCTTCAGGCAAGGACCACCTGCCAACTTGAGTCAGGTCCACATGGAAGAGGCTCACAAATATCCCCACAAACCCCTGGGTCATCTGTGTTCACCCATTAACAGTGACAGAAATGGACAAAATAGCTTTAAAAAAAGCTTTAAAAATAAGTTATTTTGTGAACTGAAACATTTGGTTGAAGATAACTAAGCTAATGTGTCAACCTAGAAGGTTTTGAACAATCCTCTTTAGCTCACAACTGGAAGGCTAAAGAAACTTCAGAAAATAATTTTGTTTCAACCTGTTTCCCACTTTTTGCCACGCCCCTTTCTGAGTTAATCCACAAGCCACTCAAGAATTCTTCCGCTTTCACATAACACAATTTCTCACAGAAAAGAAGGAAATAAAGTGTCTCTCATTTCTTACATCAGTAAACATGCAGTCTCTTCTCTACACTAACCAGTATAGAGGAGAGCTAGCAACAGAGAGGGAAAGGACTTGGCCCTTTTCTTGCATGAAAACCAACTGTTTATAGATCCTGTAGTGAGCATCAGTTATGCATGGATAAGATAATATCACACCAGACCATTGCCTCTGGGTCAAGTAGTCCTAGCTACAGAGAGCAATTTCCCAGGAATTTAGAGGACAGGGCAAAAGTAGGACACTCATAAACACACCTCTTTAGACTATGTTCAATATTTAACTCTCCATAATTAAATCACAAAGTTCTGAGGAAACCCCCCAGCTGACAGTAATTCCTTCTGAGTATAATTAGGAATTTCTGAGGGTTCTGCCATTTGTCAATTTCTTGGGCCATGTGTCACCCTCAGAAGCAATAATGTTGCTCTATCCATTTAAAATAAGGGTTTTTACACAGTGCCAGCCATGTGTCATTACGCATATAAAACAAATTGCTGTTAAGTTTTGCTCGATGCAATTTTGTATTTATTGCATTTATTTATAATTCCTCCTCTAATTGGTACTGATAACATTTATTGAGTGAAACACATAATCCTGGTGCTCTTCTTAGCTTTTAAATCATGCAATCTTTGTAATGAATTTATGAGCTAAGATTTGATTTTAGAGATGAGGAAAATGGAGTACAGATAAATTAAGTAATTTGCACATATCATTCAGTAAATAGATATTTCAGAACTGCCTAGCTTTTAAAGCCATACTCACCATATTTAAATTATTAGCAGATAGCATATATTTGTGCTGGAGTCACATAATATGCCATGGACAAACTCAGGATACACTTACCAAGCATAGTACAGAGTCCAAATTTACCTGCCTGCAAGCTATCAAGACCATCTGCTTCACTTTCCTAGATGCTGTTAGAAGACATGAAATCTTTGGAGCAAAGCAAACAATAGTATATTGTTTACTAAAAGGCTCCTAGCCACAGGATCGCTATTTTTACACGGTTTCACAGAGCCCTGAACTCTGTAGGACTATTTAAAGAGGGCCAGAGAGCACTCGTGAATGCCGGCTGGATTGTGGCTGATAAAACTCTGAGCTTAGGAAACCTGATTTTTACAGTGGCCAAAAGGATGCTTGTCAGTCCATTGCTCCCCACAGCTGTACTCTAAAACCACCACCACCACCCCAAAAAAATTGCAAGGAATTCCAGAAACATGAAAGCCACTGCTTCAGGTACAAGAGGGAAGAAATGACAAAGAGCCTTCAAACTTTTCTCCCAACAACTTCTTTTTTTTTTCTTCATTTTTCTTTATTAAGAAAATTTCTACTCACTCTACATACCACCCACAGATCCCCCGTCTTCCCTTCTCCCTAGCTACCCCATATCCCCACATCCCCTAAGTTAAGGTCTCCCATGGGGAGTCAGCAGAGCCTGGCACACTGAGCGTAGGCAGGTCCAAGCCCCTCCACACTGCCACCAAGGCTGTGCCACACCATAGTCACTGGGCTCCCAAAAGCCTGCCCATGCACCAGGGATGGATCCCGATCCCTCTGTCTTCAACAACTTCTGTTTGTAAAACTTATGAAGCTATCTCTTCTCTTTGATGGATTTGTCACCCCTTTAGAAAGTGTTTCTGTGTTGACCGTTGTCACCCTGCCCCACAGTGCTGTTTCCCGTCATGCCTAACAAGCTCCCCAGCTCTCAGAGGGCATGTGTATCTCCAAGATAGACACGACATTTTCCTCTTTAAGTCTCATGAGAGACTCTCAGTTCTCCATCAGTCGTTGGCCACAGTAGTGAGTGTCTAAAGGTTCCAATGGTCATATATTCAAACTTTGTGAGTAACTTAAAGTGTTTGAGATAGCTGCATATTTTAAAAGTAAAGAAAGAAAAGGTAAGAATAATTCTATGGGTGGAACTGTAACCCACTATATCTAAAATATTAGATTATAATATGAAATCAATATAAAGCATTTATGTTGAATTTTATATTCTTTCAAATTCAGTTTTTCCATTAAGACTTTTATTTAGTGTGATTGCATGTACACATGCACAAGTGTGCAATAACATGTTCACCTTGGTGCATATGTGTGGGTCAAAGAAGTCAGTTTTTTTTTTCCTTCTACCATGTGGGTCTTGGTCTTCAGGCATGAGGACTAGGGCCTTTAACCACCAAGGCATCTCACTGGGCTTCAAATAAAGTTTTTCAAAAACAATACAAAAATTATAAAACATCTCTATACAGATTAGGTATCTTTCCCTGTTAGTGATTGGTGAGACAGAGCCCAGTCCATTGTGAATGACATCACCCCTGGGCTAGCAGGCCTGGGTCCTAGAAGAAATCAGGCTGAGCAAGTCATGGGAAGCAAGCTAGTAAGCAGTGCCGATTCATGGCCTCTGCATCAGCTCCTGCCTCCGGGTTCCTGCCCTGTTTAAGTTTTTGTACTGACTTTTCCATGATGAGCAGTGATGTGGAAGTATAAGCCATTTAAACCCTCTCCTCCCCAGATTGCTTTTGGTGTTTCATCATAGCAATAGAAACCCTAACTAAGACACTCACAAAACTTTGAGTAACACACATCATTATTTATTGTCTATATATTGTATCTGATCATTGGTGTGTATTCATTGCACATTCTGTTGGGTTTCACATAGACAGTCTTTTCCAAGTACATCATGCACTTTGTCCATATTCATGCCCCTTCTCTCTCTTCTCTTTAATACTTCCTCTCTCTTCCTCGGCCCACTTCATCAATAAAATGCATTTGTTATTGTTAATATTAGTATTTGTGATCAACCTCAGCAATGTTAGCCTGATGCATTCTTCCGGATAGAAGACGAGACACTCAGCTAGCAAAAGAACTCGAGGTCTTGAGACTAAGGAAACCAGTTAAAACTCACCTATGGGTCAGTAAAAGCCAGTGTGTTGTCTTTTAAATAGTTCTCTTATTTAGCGGCCAGGATTATATCCATAAGACACTGGGGCTTGAGACTTGGTGTGTGTGAAATAAGTATAGAAGTCTAAACAAATTAGAATAATTGCTTTTCTGACAGCTTTTACTTAGATTGAAATAAAATGTAAAAGTGAAGGTTCTGAGAAACTCTGAAGTCGAGATCAGGGATGGGTTCATGAAAAAACAGACGAAGTGCACGACCATGCTGCCAGGTCAGGGACAGATGGATGTGGTTCTCTAACCATGCAATCTTCAGAGACCAGAGGGAAACGTAACCATACCCTTCCCACAGTCACTTCAACTTCATAACTTCTATTCTCTCCTCGAATTTTTGCCATAAGAGTCATATACCATCCAATTTAGCACTGAAGACATATCCCAAGAATGCATGAAAGAGGTCCCAACTTCAGTTTCACACGGAGAGCGAAGTGTGTGATGAGCAAAACCTATGAGAGCTGGAAGAGAGCTTGCATTCAGCCCAAGTCCATGCGCAGTGAAAAGTATTAGAATCAAAGAGCTGTTGTTGATGTTAGTGAAGTGAATTAGTCATTTCATGCCAGTTCCTCACGGACAGATGTCCAGACAACCGTTGCTGTGGTAACTTTTAACAAGCTGGGTTTTGGAAAGTGAGTCAAATCAATATGCAATACATAGTCACAGTAGTAGAAGCTACACACACGGGAATCTTGGTGATAAACTCAGTAATTGAGTAAAACAATTTGAGACTGTGGGGGGCCATCCTTGGGTTCACAGTATTCAGCACAATGAAAACAATTCAAAGTATTTAAAAGTACCAGAAGTCAAAAAGGCTTTATATTTATTCCCATTGTCTGGCAGAAATGTACTTTGAAAGGTACATTATTAAATAAAAGTCATAGTAAGTGGTTTGGTGAATTTCCTTAACAATGCTACCCACAATTGTAAAACTGGCTGAAGAAAATATTAAGCTTATTCAAGTCTTTCCCTACAGCTATTTCCTCCACATACATTTCTTCTTCCAGAGTAAAACATTAGTTATAAATATCAGTGAGCTGTTTTTAAATGGGTTATATTTTTCATTTAATGTTTTTACTTTAGATTATTTGCCCATTTTAATTCATGTTTATTAAGACTTATAAACAAAGTCCAGTTGATTATTATAATACCATGTCAGAAAATAATAACTACTTGCTTTAATCTTGTTTTTGCTTTAGGCTACTGTGCTATTTAGACAATTAATTTGCATGTGCAAAAACCAGAAATGTCCGACAGGAGTAGTTTTGCAAAAATTAGTGATTACATTTTTAGGCTTTAAATATTGATGCCAAAGTTATTTCGGCTGTTTGTCTTTACTGGCAGTGCTAGTTGAAACAACGGAAGCTTTTTTGGGAGGCAATTGTACCATCTTTGCAACTTGCCTGCTTGCCTGAAATTACTCCAGATAGAGTTTAATTCCAAGTAATACTTACAGAATTAGAAACTGCTGACTGGCTAGGTGTTAATCTGGAAAGCATTTTAAAGATAATAATCCTTTCTAAGGAGGGAGTGATGATTATTAAAGATTGTATTGATAATGATGATTAATGATAATGAGTGACATGCACCTAACCCTGGACCATGATGCGACTTGTCCTTTGTCTTTTCGGCAACAATGGTCTTACTGAGGCATGCCAGCAAGTTGATGACCTCTTTAGTGATTAAAAGGGTATTTTAACCCAAGTTTAAGATTTTACAGAATTTGAGACATGGAATAAAATTGTAAGGGAAACTATCAGTGGATAAACATGACTAACTGATTTGCTGTAATTAATAAAGTACTAGTTAGAGAAACATGCTTTTTCACACAGGTGTAAATTATGTAAAAGAAAGCAAACATTTATATAGTGGTATTCTATTTGTACTGAAATGTGATTTTATTTGTATGTTAATAAATAAAGTTGCCTAGAGGTCAGAGTTTAGCAAGCCATAGCGAGAGCTGGGCGTGGTGGTGCACGCCTTTAATCCCAGTACTCAGCAAGCAGAACTAGGTAGATCTCTGTGTGTTCAAGGATACAGTCAGCATTGGAGACACACGCCCTTTGATCTCAATACCAACCATAGAAGACCTGGAGGTCTGCACAGACAGGCCCTGACGAGGCAGTCACGTAGTTGGGTTTATAACCAATGAGAAGGAAGAACCAGAACTCTTTATAAGTCAAACGCACAGGAAGTAGCTCCCCTTTTCGGAGAGGTTTCTTGGCGGAAGAAGCTAGCCAGCAGCACGCGGGTAAGCTCCTAACTCTGACCTCTTGGGCTGTTATCTTTACCTTGGCTCTGTGTTTCTTATTTAATAAGACGGTTGGTTACATCTACATATTTATTTTTCATTGACAGAATGAAAAAAAAGTAGCACATTTAATTGTAGAAGTTACACAAAGTTATATACTTAGAAAGAGCTTGGCTGCCACTTAGGAAGACCGTTTTTATTAAAGTATGAGATTATAAACATGGTTCCAGAGAGCTGGTTACAGTTTTCTCATTGACAAAGGAGCAACACACATAGCCTTTGGATGGGATTGCCACAGCCTGATTTCTTTTGTGAATAAAAACCCTCTACATCAGTGGCCTTCAAACTTGTTCTAGGTTCTAAGTTCTTCCTTAACAATTTAAAGTGTCTGGATGGTCCGCTAGGACACTTTAGCTCTGGCTTTTCCCCATTCATTTCCCCTCCCAGGAGTACCACCTCATAAAGTACAACCCAGGTAATTGTAGTAAGGCATCCTCTGACACCCACTGTCCTAACCTCTGGGATGTAGAGCCCTGCTTTATACTTCAACAAGCCTATGAAAAAATAAACGTAGAAAAGATTTCATGTGCTTTTCTACACTAGAGTTTTTAGTACTTTCCCTTAGAATTATTTAAGATTTCAGTTGTAAAACTCATGAAGCACAATTAAAAGTTATGTTAGCCAACAGACCATTTATTGCCTCCTGTGGCTAACGATATATGTATTAGGATAGGGCTGCTTTTAAAGCTTGTGGCAGAGGTCTTAATTGTATCATCAGCAATAGGTTTTTGTTTTGTTTTGTTGGGGTTTTTGTTGTTGTTGCTTTTGTCTTTTTTCCCCCTGTGCCTTTATCTTTCATCTCTATCATTCTGGATAAAGATATGTACCAGGGATGAATCCCTAGTATGGTCCCAAGAAAATCACACCATCTTTAGGAACAGGGTTTTCCAGGTTCACACCTAAGAGTAGGTGTAACATCCTGAAGATTTTTGTAAGAATATACATTGTCCCTTATTTTATCTATTTGAGACAGGAACTCAATTCACTGACTGATTGGTTCACTGATGTATTGTCCACATGTGGTTATTCTGACTTTCTACTGTGTTAATTCTGTCAGTTGAAATGCTTAAGCTAGTTCATGCCTGAACAATGTCTCAATAGAGCAAACTGTATCAGATATTTAAGATCTCTCTCTCTCTCTCTCTCTCTCTCTCTCTCTCTCTCTCTCTCTCT
>CABHPQ010155455.1:22738-35732 GCA_902168405.1 Peromyscus aztecus
TCTCTCTCTCTCTCTCTCTCTCTCTCTCTCTCTCTCTCTCTCTCTCTTCCTCCCTCCCTCCCTCTTCCTTACACATCCACATAAACATGTATACCTCCTTTCTCTTATCAATGGTTATTATTTTCTTGGTACATTTTAATACAACATATATATCTATATTTCGTACATGTGTATGTGGTATATGTCTGCATGTCTTTATATGTATGCATATGTGCATGCATGTACATATGTGTACACACCAGTGAAGGACCAAGGTCATTGTCAAGTGTTCTCCTCAATAGCTCTTCACCTTAGTTTTTGAGACACGGTCATTCATTGAACTTGGAGTACAACAGCAGTACAACCACTTAACCAGAGCAGTTGGCTAGTGAGATTCAGTAATGTGCCTGTTTTTTTCTCCCTAGTGTTGGAGTAACAAAAGTGCACTGATACTCATTCATGGTTTTGTTTGTTATATTTTGTTTGTTTTTTGGGTTTTTTTGGGGGGGAGGGGCATGGAGTATGGTGTTTGGGAAGCCAAACTCAAACTGTCATGCTTGCACACCAAATGTTTTATGAACTCAGCCATCTTCCTGGCTCCATTTCCTAAACACATAAAGATTAAAAAGAATCTCTACCACAGTCTCCATTTCCAATATGTCCATGTAATAGACAGAAAGCTGCAGATAAACTTTCAATTTCCCAAAGCACTCCTGTATTGTGCTGATCAGGTTTGGTAAGAAATGAGGGAAGAAAAAGGTATGAATTCCATGTGTTGAGTGTTGGATAAGATGTGAATTCTAAACACATAGCTGAATAGCTGCCACCAGCTGAGCAGAAAGAAAATCATGGGAAATTACATGGACTTTTTCTTGTTTAATATTTAAATGTAAAATGTGCATGATGATAAATAACTTTTGTAAAAATAAAAACATATAAATCATAAGATGAAAGGGCACTGCACAACTCCATTCTAAGGAAAATAAATCATGCCTGCTTATAAATCAAGATAATATGAAACATAGATTATGTGATAGATTGATTGATAGAAAATTAAATGCAAACTTCAGTGGTATGCTATATTACAAAGTCAGTGCTATCTTAAAAATGAATACACAATTTCTTCAGAAGGCTATCTAGTATCACGATTCACACTCCTGTAACCATGAACAAAAAATTAATTAGCAAGAAGGGAATGTATTAAAAAGTATAATCATACAAAACAATGAAGTCATAAGATCTGAACATTTTATCAGGCAAAACTTTAAAGTATAATACCAAGGTAATTTAAAAAACATAAAGCATGGAAATAAAACTAAATGATTCAATATGTAAAAATCTAAACCAGGCATGGTGGTGTAAAACTGTAATCCTGCATTCAGGAGGTGATAGCAGGAAGACTGTGAAATTCAGGCCAACCTGGGAAATTGAGTGAAATGTTGTAATAAGTCTTTCTCTGTCCTCCAACCAGTTCTCAAATAATGACACAGAGACCTATATTGATTATGAAAGTTCAGCTTTTAGCTTAGGCTTGTCTCAACTAGCTTTTATAACTTAAATTAACCCATTTATATTAATCTATGTTCTGCCATGTGGCATACTCTTCCATCTTGCACCTCCTGCTTCCTCCAAGTCTGACTGGCAACTCTGACTTTCTTCTTCCCAGACTTCTCTCTCTATCTGTAAGTCCCGCCTATACCCCATGCCTAGCTCTTGGGCATTCAGCTTTTTCTTATATCAAATTGTATCATAGCAATACAATTTCACACAGTACACAAATATCTCACATTTCCACCTTTTTGTCTAAATAAAAAGGAAAAGTTTTAACTCTAACATAGTAAAAATATATACAGTAAGAACAATTATCAGGTAAGAATTACATTTACAATGTCCAATCTATCCGTATTTGTCAAATTCAAAGAAAATATTTCATTATCTATCCTATCTTAGTGAATCCAAGGTTTTATACCTAAACCACTTTCTATCATAACTTGTATTACCATCCTACAAATATCTTTTTAGACCTTTATCTTCTTAGATATTCAACTTAAGCTTTTATATTTCTCAACTTTACATCTATTATGTAAGTTTCATTTCTAAATTTGGTCACAAGGAAGACTGTAACTATAACTACCAAGTCTTCAACTCCATCAGAGACTTGAAAATGATATATTAGTACATGAGTAAACAGGAAGTGCAGAGCAAGCAACTTCCAAGACTATAGAAATGACAGAAACAGTTGACTGCCTAGACAGCCATCCAAGGTTCCTCTGTAACTTTGGGGCATTTGTCTTTGTCTTATAGGCCTAGAATATCTGACAGGCTTATCTATGAAGCAGGATACTGAAGGGCTGTCCTACCTTGTCTCAGCAAAGTTTGACAGTCACTTTGTTTTGTGCCCTGCTTGTCCAGTTTAGACAGCATGCTGTCAGCATCCAGGCAAGGGCAATTTCTTGCCCAGTAGCTAACTTTGACACAATAAAAGCAAATTCCATATGGAGGTTCTTTGATGCCATTGTCCCTTTTTTTGAACTAGATTGGTGCTGCCAAGAGCAAATGTGTCTCACTGTCATGAAAAGTCTTATGTTATTAAAACATCTTAAATGCCATATTCTTTCGGTCTTTGAAATGTTTGAAGACCTTTTATCTATTAAAAATGTATCTCTATTTGACCTTGAAAACATACCTAATATGACTATGCGTTTGATTGTTGTAGATGATTAACCTGTATTTCTTTATTATTCTAAACAGCTTTCAAAGACTAGTACTTTACATTACATTTTTAAATGAGCTGCATAGGTACAATATCTTAAATAAGAAAGAGAAACATATAATATAGTATAACAAAATAACCTTATATTTGTATCAACATACAAAAATATCTTAAGAGTAGAAACATATATACAGTATAAGAAAAATAACCTTAAATTTATATCTGTATACAAAAATCCACACCAATGTAAAATATTGTAAAAAAAATTTGAGACTAGTAGTTGTTTTTTTTAATTTGAACATAGATTAAATAATCTACCCATTTATCCTATCATTTCTGTATCCCTCATTTTTCTTTTAAGAATGAGATCTCTGGATCTAATTTCTTTTGTTCAGCTTTTTTTCCTGATCATTACCAATAACAACTTGTAACCAACACCTTAAATAATGACAAACAACTGTAACCCCCAGAATGACCAAAAGCCACCCACCCTACCTATTAGGAACATGGACATCATGTTCTCTAGACTACTTTCTGTTGTCTGGGGGCAACAGCATCTTTAGTAGATCCTGAAAAAAATTGGGATAATCATCAAGTCCTGGGAGAGCTAGCTGTATTATTTTTTGTTTAGCCTCTGTGTGATGAGAAAGTGTAGAACTTATCTGAAATCTTAACTGGATCATCTTTGAGGCTAGATCAACTGGGCTACTTGTTTTTATTGGATTCTGGTCCTTTTTTTTCCTGAAAACACACAGACTTTTAAAGGTAACATATATATCTGCATTAATACAAGCATAGAATATGTGGTATTCACAAGTCAGCTAACAGTGATTTTTTTTGTCCCATGTTTGAGCAGGTAAAAGACATCTATCAACTTTATAAGTCTGTTTGGACTGCATAACCAAACTGTAATATAAATTTCTATCCATCTACATGAAAGGATGGCATGTAATAATAAGACATGAGGACTGTGTAGCCAACAAGATTTATTTTGTCTCATCCAGTCTCAAAGCTGTTCCCATGTCAAAAGATCAGTATATACATCACTTGTCCTGTAGTATTTTTTGGCATTTTAAAACCCTTATGTCTGCAGCCAAGGTTTTCAGGAGGTATCCTCCAATCAAAAATGATCTTCATCAATTTTGAAGGAATCCACAATTTTTCATTTCCTACGGAAACAAAAGCACAACCTCTCCCAAAATACATTTTCTGACTCCCATTCTGAAGTTAAGACATTGTTTAAATACATAGTTTGGTGAAATTTAGCAGTTTCCATAGTTTGATGACTCTCAGCAGCTATTGTTTTCTGTTTATTAGCATCTGAAAAATTCAAAGTCAACAAAACACCATACAGGATCCAGATGCCTGTATATTTCCCATCCTTATATGGCTTATTTTATTTTTTATGTTACTTTACTCTTTCTTAAAAGATTTTACTTTATTACTTTAAAATAATTTATTTTTTTCTATGACCATCTATACCCATTTTTTTTTACTGTATCTGTTTAGAGGTTTTCTCAGTCTGGACCACTTTACTGTGCACTTGAAGCCTTCTCTGACCACAAGAGCCAAGTCTTAAGCCTGCCATGTGGCTCGGGGCCACTGTTTCCACTTAACTTTCCAGCTACTCTGGTGTTCTCTGTACAGCAGCCACGACTCTGTAAGCTGCAAGCACTGGGTTACTAGGAAGCTGTGTCTGGGTTTTTTTGTTTTTTTTTTTGTTTTGTTTTGTTTTGTTTTGTTTTGTTTTTAAGATTTCTAAGGTCCTATATGGAAATATGTGCCCACAGATTGGGCACAATATGTAATGAGTCTTTCTCTGTCCTGCCAGCCAGTTCCCAAATAATGACATGGAGACTTACATTAATTATGAAAGCTTGGCCTTTGGCTTAGGCTTGTCTCAACTAGCTCTTATAACTTAAATTAACCCATTTATATTAATCTATGTTCTGCAATGTGGCATTACCTCTCTTCCATCTTACACCTTCTGTTTCCTCTGAGTCTGGTTGGTGACTCTGCCTTTCTTCCTAGAGTTCTCTCTCTACCTGGAAGTCCCACCTATACTTCCTATCCCCTGCCTAGCTATTGGGCATTCAGCTTTTTATTACACCAATCACGGCAATACATCTTCCCATAGTGTACAAATATCCCGCAACAAAATGCTATCTTCAAAAGCAAAGGAAAAAAAATAGAAAAATCCATGTATTCCTTCAAAGGTCTTCATTTGAAAGTTAATTCATATCCTGTTTTCAGTGACAGCAAAATGGTTAAACATGAGTTCTTCAAGTGGTCGATGGATAATGAATAAGAACAGTGCTCCAAGAAGTCATTGACAATAACAAAAACAAACACACCTACAAAAATCACAGACAATATTGAATTTTTCCCTTGTAAAACAGCCTAAAGCAGGTGTATGACGTGATGCACTATGATGGCATGGTGCCAGCTCCGAGGCTGCCTAGAGGAGATAGATGTTGCCTGGATAGAGACATGTCATCTTCAGACAATACGTAAGTCACAACATATACTGGGCATGGGGCATTGTAGATAAACTGAACTTTTTAGGTTGAGACAATAAAGAGGGGAGAAAATTACAGCAATAAAAATATACTTTTTTGAAGTTCACAGAGCAGTGCCTTGCTCATGGGTTTCATTGTAATCGGGAGTTCAGTACTGGTACAGTGGTAAGTACAGCTTGATAAGGCAGGAATATGGAGGCCTCAGACATAGACATGTGAAGGAAGTGCCATAGTCATTCATTCCTTGCCCTGTACATAGTTCATGATTGCTTCTATTCTTCTGACTACCAGGACAAAAGCCTTCTGTTCACATGCACACACACACACACACACACACACACACACACACACACACACATACACGCCCTTGTTTCTCCAAGTAAGTCAGAAAAATATCCAAGCTGTTCTAGCTTCTGAGATAGTTTCTTATTCCATTATTATTTCTACACCTTCATAGTATAACCATGAAATTTCTTTCTTATTTTCAGGAACCCTTCTCTTTTCAAATATCAAATAAAGATATTAAAAATATTGGTTCTCTGCTACAGGACTGTTGTGGGAAACTGTTGAGGTTTGTTTGATTTTGGTTTGATTTGTATCTTGATTTTTCTTTCTCTTTTGAAACAGATCCTTACTCTGTCACCCAGGCTGGTCTAGAACTCACACTGCAGTACAGACTGGCCTTGAACTGATAACAATACTCTAATTTCTGTCTCCCAAGTGCTTAGATTATAGGTGTGAACCACTATACCTGGCAGAAATTACCATTTCAACTTAATTGTGTTGGCCTATGAACACTACAGCAAAAAGTGGAGACAGGTTAACAAGCAAGTGACATGGGTTGCATATTTATTGGACCAACACAGAGCCAATTATTCAGTACCATTAATATTTCCTCAGATTTCCCAATAAAAGAAACTAGAAGGTACATGCCTACCTCACTGATGAGGGATAGGGAAGGGTGATGAGATAAAAAGAACTTGGTAGTCAGGAACAATCTCTTGAGAAATGATGGTGTTAACAATTAGTATGGAAACTTCTCAACAAGGTAGAACTATGAAAACCAAGACATAGGCCAGGAAAAGAATTTATAATAAACTACCATCCAAAACTCTGCGCCACATGTCCAAAACGCCTTTCCAGGAAAGAAGCTTACACAACCTAAATCCAACAAATGGTGCCTCATGGCATCATTCTTGTTTACAGTCACAGATGTTCATATCCCCCTTCACTCACATTTCTGCATGAATATTTGTATTGTGTAGCTCAGCAGACCTTTTGATTATGCTCCTTTAACTTCTGTGTTATCTACTATCTGTATTCATGAGTGTTGTTCCAAGGAAAACACACATTATTGTTATGCTATGGAATCTTTTCTATACTGAGTCATAAAAGACCTCAAAATTTGCCCACAAGGTCATACTCTCTTACAGCATACTGAAGAGTAAGAAGTCGAGTGTGTAGACCTGATTATTAGGTGGAGACTGGTGATGGGGAGGCAGGAAAGAACGTTCTTACATTAATGTGCCATTTTGGCATTGTATCAAGTTCATGGAGTGTCAAACTGAGGGGAACAGGAACAAACTAAAACAACGAGAGCTCACTTACAGAGAAGTCCTCCTAGAAGGTCTAATGTTTGAGCCTATTTTATGAAACAATTTGTATTTGTGAGAGGATGTAAAACAGTCAATTCATTCCAAAATGTCAGAAATGGGCTAGATTTTTCCATGAACAATATTTCAAGACAATATATCCAGAAGTAAATGCTCCAGACTCACGGTGTCATGAAACATTATGGGAGAAAGGGATTCAGGGGTCAATTCTGAAACACAAAATAGTCCTGTATTTGTTATTCACAGAAGATAATTGCTCATTAGATGCTCTTAAGATTTTTGCTGAAATAAGAAAGCCTGCTAATTTTGTTTTTAAGTGTCTCTAATAGTCATTGTAAAGACCCTGTTTAATCATGTGATTTAAAAAAAATTTCTGTCACACGCATTGGATTGCAAGTAGATGCATATATGCAGAGACACCTGCCTTATTTGCACGATGTATACTGACGTCTGAGCTCATTTGTAAGCTGTATTGTTAGCCTCTGGAAAAGAACCATTCATAGCTTCAGTTCAGCCCCACTTGCTAGGAAGTGATTTAATTACTACAACCTAAATTGTAATTCTCTCCTTTTAATTCAGAGCTGTTTCTAGTCAGACCTTTAATGACTCTCCAAACAATAATGTTTGGCAAAGAGAAATGCTGTCAGTCAAGCAGAACCATAAACATCTGTGTTTGTTTAAAATGAACTTCCCTTTCAATTAAATATATAGATGTACTAGGAAATTTCCATGTCATTAGAAATTGTACTGGAAGTATGTCAGGTCTTCCAGAAACAGTGCATACTGAGGAGAAATTCAACTGCTCTCTTCATTGGAAGGTTAATGTTTTTATTTCATACTATTTTCAAGATGCATGTGAATTAACAGGCCACCTTTATATTGCAGAACATTTAAATATATACTTTATTATCAGAGCATAAGAAAATATATTTTTGAATGCTCAAGAGTTTGGTTTTCAAAGGGATCCTTATTAATGAGTAGAGTATCAAAGATTTTATGTTATGGCAAATTCAATCCTCTACAGTCTGTTTGAAAACTTTGTTCATCTCATTTTATAGCCAAACTCCAATAAAACAATGGCAATGTTCTTTCAATTGTTCACTAGTCTAAAAATAGAGCATTAGCATGAATGTTAGATATGATTAAATACTGCAGCACAATTATTTTGTCCTGGACTACATAATATCGATGTTTCTTTCCTTGAAATCATTCCAAATCTTTTTAAAGCTTTTTTAAGCTATAAAATTTTAAGAACCGAAATACTGAAACTATAACATTGTGTAAATATATTTCTGTGTATATATGAAAATGTTTCTTTTAAATTTTTTTCAAAACTTTTCCAAACTATCTAATTAACTTATGTCAGGGGAGCAGTTATCTTTATATTAAATTTTACAAGATAACAAATTTTGATTATCCAAAATAAAAAATAAATTTTAATATAGACATATCCTCTATCCTATAAAATTCAACTTTCAACAATACTGAATGGCTGAACTATGATAAAGTGGTTATAATTTAAATAATTTGATGACCATTAGAAGAATAGATTAGAAAGATAACACATCACTGATAATCATGAGTATTGTATTACAATTCTACTCTACTTCACAGCTTGAATATATCACAAATTTTTGCATAAGCAACATCAGTGAGATTCCTTAACATGTGTGTTTATAGATTTCCTGATATGCATGATCAATAGGAGAACTTCATTATTAAATGTATTTAAGACACAACACTATATTTTAAGACAGACAAAACTGCTAAGGAAATTCTGGTATGGGAGACGATTCATAATGATTTTGTTCCTGCGTCCAGTGAGCAGGAGACAGCAGCTTTCTATGTGAACTAGCACTCCTTTGGTTTATTGGGTAATCTTTCTCGGATAGGCTGGGAAGCGTGGTTCCAAAGTGCAGCCATCTGCAGGTCTCCAACATAACCACCCTCCCTTATTATACTTTATGTTAATGGAGAAGTCTTCCTTTCCTGGCTGAGGTATGTCATCATCATGGACTTCTGACTAACCTGTAAAATGTAACAATTCAAAAATAACCATTAGCACAGGAAGAAGAATATGATTTTTTTTTAAAAAGTCACTACCTGTGTTCGGAGAGTTCCTGTCTCTTCTTCAGATAAATTTCAGAGCCGCTATCACCCGGAGTCACGTCTATAGCAATTAAACACGTGCATCTGGCAGAGGTGGAATATTGTCTAGAACAGGAACTGAACCAGTTATTCCATGCTTATCCTGCTGCACGCAAATGGCCACATATTTCTTGTGTCTGCCAGCTGTGTTGAGGATCATAAACTTGCTTGCTGCTCTGGCTCAGTTTCTCATCTTCACGTTAGGCAGCAGCATTGCTAATCTGTGAGTGAGTACATCACTTCTCTTGGTAGTTTGTATTAGGTTCTACCAGGTTTCCAACTCCTCTTGCTGGGCTTTTTTTTTTTTTTAAAAAAAACATTTCATTTGTGCCTTAAGCCAAATCCATTTCCCAAGACTGCTAATAAACCCAAGTATAAAGAACCATGCAATTTAATAGTCTCTGCATAAATACCTACTTCATTCTCTGATAATCTCTCATTGAAAAATGAGCTTTCGCATTATTTATATCAAAACGCTTTTGAACATATTGTGGACTACTTTAGAAGCTGAATACAAGATGTGTTGCCTATGCCAACCTCATTCTTAGCACTAAAACTGCTTCTTTGATCCTATCTCTATTCTGCGTTTCCTGCTTCCTCCAAGTCCAGGTGCTGAAGCATCATATCCACAGTTAAGTACATTCTACAGACTGACCTAATACTGAGCTGTCTACCTGGATGTCACATCCTTATTTTCTCAGGTGGTCTTTGTTCCTAGATGTTACCTTTGTGTCAAAACAGATTGTATATGTTCATTTTAGGGACTTGCTCCAAGTTACATCCATGGATGTCTCCTGAGCTTCCCTTCCTCTGAAGCATAAATCTGTTGTATGTATCCTCAGGTCCTTCTCTACCCATCTGTCCACAGTGTTCCAGATTTTGTTGCTGGTATTGAATGACTGGCGTTAAAACAAAGGCTCTGTAACGCAATTCAAAGTGAAGTCTATAAAATTTGGAGAGCTGGTTAAATAAAAATTACCAAACCAAAATGCTTCCTTCATATTTTACTACAATTAGCACAATCGGTGACTGAAGTTTCATTACACAACCCCAAACACCAGCTGCCTTCCTGTCAGAAATCAACCAAATATGCCAAGACAAGATTGGAATTTGGACTTTCCTGACATCACAGAATTACAGAACTGGAGAGGACCAAGGTCCATCTGCTCCACTTACCTGTAAACTCGCATAAGGAATTCTGAAGTCACTAAGTCCAATAAGTTTCCAAAGACAAAGTATAGCAAACTTTGTAACATATTTGAGAGAATACTATTACTTGTTAGGCTAAGTATTTGCCTTCTCATAGCAATGGAAACAACTTTTAAACTATTTTGACAGTGTCCTTGTATAACGTATAATTTTCTTCTCAATCTTGAAGACCTAGTGCCATCATTATGATTCTGTGTGGAATGACATTTTCTCCTGAATTTTTTATATAAATGCTTTGTGCTTTTCTATGGCAGCCACCATTGATGTGAAGTAGTAAATACAACTGAGGGAATTAGGGTCTCTGCTTCCCCATCCCTTGTATCCTATAGCAAGACCATGTCAAACTGAATCAAGTAGGGTGTGTTCCAATAACTGTTCATTGATAAGGGGATCAAAGAGGAAATCTAAAAGATGTTTCACTGAACCTCATGCCACGATTTTGAAAATTAAATGAGTCAATTGCATTGTTCATGGTCAGTGTAGGAGATAAACCCCATTGGAAGTCAGATTAAAGAGTGCACTGGAGATAAAGCAGTAATGCCTATTAAAGTCAGTTTATAAACAGGTGGTACTTGGCAGAAATTGTGACCTCAACTCAAAAGGAAAAACCATTGGAAAAATTAGTGTTGGTGAGAAACAAGTTACCAAGGTATTTTCCTTTTAATATGTACTGCTAAAGACAGCATTTGGATGCCGCAGTTGTAGGAAAAAATAAGGTTGCAGATATTTGAGAAGATTGTATTGCTTGAACTTCAACTAGGAGACAGAATTTGAGAGCTAAAATAAATCATCACCAAAATAAACTAATTTTCTTGATTGAGCATCCACCCAGAATGCCGAAGCAAAGCCAGTCACTTGTACTATCGCTGTTACCATCTGTCCCACTATTTCTCAAAGCAAGAATGATTGTTGATTAATGTGAGCTATGTAAATCCAGCCAATTTATAAGTAGTGACCTACAATTACTCATGCAGAAGTATCTGATGAAGCAATGAGGCAGTCAATCACTGCCAATAAAGTATGATCATTGATTGGATGAGCTCGAGACTACAGATTAGGTAATACATTTTATCTACTGGAGATATATTAGTCAAGGAAAACAGCCCAACGATAAGTTGAATTATGCATTTTTGCCATTCCACATAGGGTTCTTGATGCAAGAGGGAAATAGAGCCCTCTTATAAATCAATTAAGCCATTTGAAATTGATAAATAATGGTGCTTTCTTTTCTGCTCCTTTTACTCCTTATATTTTTCCCTTAACAAATTTATAATCTATTTACCAATTACAATTCAAATTTTACAAATAAATTTGGAATGTTGGGTCAATCTACACATATTTTCTTAACTTTAGGCAAGTTATTTCTCTTTGGTGTGTCTTAGGAACAATTGCTCACTGCATCATGAGATTATGATATATTTTCTAAATTTACATATGTGAAGCACTTAGAATCAGGCAAACGTGCTCAAGTAAAGCATAATTTACTATTCTGTATCATTTTATTATTGTTGGATCAATGACCCTTTTTCTTTAGATAGATTTTCAGATTTGTGAGAGTTAGGAATATGACCATGTCATTTTTACAGTAGCATATATTCTGACATAGTTGCTCAACAATACTTTTATTTTGTTTATAATGATCTTCACTGTGTGAATTAAAAGCTTTTAGTATGTTTACATTTTTACTCAGCATTTCTATAGCTATGATATTTCTAAAAATGGAAAAATAAAGTATTTTCCAATGATAAAAGAATGACCATGTTAGCATTAATGTTGATTTTTAAAGGGGAAATGGAAATATCTAAATGTTATTCAGGTCAAAATTAAATCATATATAATTGTTGCATCAAATATTATATCATTATTAACAGTAATTTCCAAAAACTATTAATGATAAGAGAACAATGTTCAAAAAAAGAAATACATAGCATGGCTTCTTTTGATTCTGAAAGATTAGTGACCTTTTATTATTTATCTAATTTGTCTATCATCTATTATCTAGATATCTATTATCTACCACTCATAAATTCATTTATCTACTTATCTAATGTTTAATATGTAATTTCCTCTCTAAGGGAAGATTTTGATGAAGAATGGACTGTTTCTATGATTTTAAAATGTCTCCCTGTAGAATGATTACTAGTTATAAAATGGGAGAAACAATATCAGCCAACATTTGTTTGACCGGGTAATTGAAACTAATATCTACAATAAGAAATACAAAATCAATACATAAATCTATGGACTGAATGTTATACCAAAATTATTATTTAAGCTCTGTAATGGTTATTCTTGATTGTTAACTTAACTATACCTGGAATAAACTAAAATTAAAAAAAATTGAGGTCATACCTGTGAGGGATTTTTGCTTAATTTGAGGTATGTAGATCTACTTGTAATCCTGATTTTTGAGGTAGGCAGACACACACCTTTAATCTGGATCTTGATGCTAGAAGACACTTGTCTTTAATCCAGATCTTGAGTGGGAAGACACACCTTTTCACCTTTAATCTGGATACACCTTCTGCTGGAAGCCTATATCAGGACATGGAAGATAGAAGCTTTTGTTCTTTGCATGATTGCCCTCATCTTGCTAGCAAGTCCACTCCTTCACTGGCATTAGGGTCTATTTCTTTGGGATTCCAGCATACACTGAAGACCAGCCAAGACATCCAGCCTTGAGCAACTACTACATTCATGGACTTCCAATTTATAGTCAGTCATTGTTGGATTAGCTGAACTGTATCCTGTAATTCATCTAATAAATCCTCTTTATATATATATATATATATATATATATATATATATATATA
>CABHPQ010155456.1:171-10283 GCA_902168405.1 Peromyscus aztecus
CCTGCATAGGAATGACCTATGCCCTCTACATATATGTGACAGATGTGTAGCTTGGTCTACTTGTGTGACTCCTAACAATGGTAGTGGGGTTGTCCCTCGGGCTTTGGCTGGCTCTTGGGAACCTATTTGTGAGTCCCTGCTGTGCACTGCTCTACTTCTTAACGCATACTGCTCCGTGTAATCCCAACTGGACAAGTCCTGACTCACAGAAGGGTAGAGGACACTGAGATGAGGTCTGTAGATGGACAAGAAAACATGGCTATTACTCTGGGAATATATTGGTGTCATTGGGCTGATACTACTATGGGGTGTGGGGTATGAGCACTTCTGAAGATCTGGCAGATCCAGTGCTGGGTGGTGATTAGGATAACCCACATGGCAGGGACCATGTCAAGGAAGGGCTGATGCTCCACTGGTGGATACAAACTGCCCATGAGTAATGCCCCCAATGGGTAAGGCTTGTTATTATGCATGCCTTTCCTGATCTCATCCAGCAGCTTACTCCCCAGCTTGCCCATTTCTGGGACCCCAGGAAAGTTAAATCACTCTGAGAACAGTGGGCTATGGAAACCCCCTGGTGAGACTTAAGGAGGACAGCTCCACAGTGATGCAAACCCCAGTAAAGCAACGTGGAATGCCATGACCATTGACCTTCAGCTGTGTCTTGGCCACAGCATACCTCCCTTCCCACCTTGGTTTTACATCATACTGTGTAGTCATTCAGTGTCACAAGTTAATGACCAAGATCTCATATAGAAAATAACACCCAAATGATGTTGATCCTCCATGGATTGTAAGAATGAAGTTAAAGACCAAGGCCAAAGGGCAAGTGGCATGGCACTAATGACTATGGGGTCTGCTCATTGCTGGTTCATTGCCCACCATGAGAGTTCTATGGCAATAAAAGCTAGCATAGTGGGGAGATTGGATGAAGGTAAAAGGTTCCTTAGTAGCCCATGCCAGGAGCATCTGAGTGGGTAAGAGGTCTTAGGACTTCATTTCCCACACTAATACACCTTATACCTTATACCAGGCAAGTGTTCCCCAATCACAAAGGAGTGACTGGGGATCTGCCTTCACCCTCAGGTACCCTGTCCTTTCTGCAGCCATCCCTGAGCCAGTCCTGGACACCTCTCTGGTACCCTGACTCACATGTAGACACAACTGAAGATTCTGACTCCACCTTGTATTGATGACTTCCCAGGGATCACATGGTTCTGTGGGGAAGACAAAGGGTGAACACTACCCATTTCCAGTTCTCAATGAGCCTGTTGGCCCTCCTTCCATCTAACCACTCCCCTTCAAATTGGGACTGAATTTCAGAATCTCAGAGCTCAATGAACACTGGCTGGAAAATCATCTGTAGCCTGGTTTTCCCTGGTTCACACTTATCCAGTTCTTAAATTCTCAGAAGACTTTAGGTGATGGGGTGAACATTACCTTTGCATTTAGATTTTACAGTACTGGCAGGTAAACCAGGGGCCTAGGGTTACATATTCTCACTGCCCTGGTAGTCATCCCTTATGCCAAGATCTGAAAACAAAGTAACCCTGACTTGGGCCTGAATTGCCTGATACAGGCCCTCCATCTGCTAGGAAAGTCATTGAACTTTCTGATAAGTTTTTGCACCCTGAAGGCAATCCAAATTAAACTGAATCAGACAGAATTGGAAAAGCCCAAGTTTAATGGGTAAAGTGCTCCCAGATGAATCCCCTGCCCCTCAGAGACAGGGACAGCAAACTGGAAGAACCACATGCCTGTTTTCTGGGATGCAGCTCTGGGGGAGGAGCTGTGTTTGGTAGGCTTTGAAGGGGTGGATTTGGGGAAAGAGATGGGGGAGGAGAGTTAAGATGGATCTTCCATCAGACTCCTTCCAAACATTCCAGACTCTTTGGGTATAGGGGCACCAGTTCAAGTCTGACTACTTCCTTCAGGCATGGGGCAACGTGGGGAAGAGGAGTTGGGAGTTGCTGGGCTCACATACAGCAGGAGGTGTGAGGGGAGGAGCCTCCAGTCAATTGTCATCCTGGAGACCTCAGGCATCTATTTCTTGAGGCAGCAATGAAGGCAAGTTTCTATGAAAAATAGATCATTAACATCTGCTCTAGTTGTACTGTAAAGATGAATGTACAGAGCAGAAGAGCAGACAGACCCTTTATTGGGACATCTCGGAAAACCAGAGGGTTGCTGGGGATATCTTTCTGTATGCTATAATGTGTGATTTGGTTGATAAATAAAATACTGATTGGCCAGTAGCCAGGCAGGAAGTATAGTGTAGGTGGGATAAGCAGGGAGGAGAATTCTGGGAACAGGAAGGTTGAGACAGGAGTCACCAGCCAGACACAGAGGAAGCAAGATGTGAAGGCAGAACTGAGAAAAGGTACCAAGCCACATGGCTGAACATAAATAAGAATTATGTGTTAATTTAAGTGTAAGAGTTAGTCAATAGTTAGCCTGAGCTAATGACCGAGCAGTTTTAATTAATATAAGCCTCTCTGTGTTTACTTGGGTCCAAGTGGCTGCAGGTGCCAGGCAGGACCAGGAAAACTTCAGCTACAAATGGCACCCAATGGCTCGAGTTTGTACCTGAATCTTGAGAATGTTTAATAAGCAATTCTAAATGGAGCCCCAAACAGGTTCCTGCTTCATGTGTCATGTGGGGGGCGAGATGCCGTAACATGTGGGTTTGAGGAACTTCATGGCGGGTTTGTGGCATGCGGGCTTGACCCACAGCATGGAGCAATGAGGCATCTCCAAGTTGCACATTACACTGCATGGTAGATTTAGCCTTTGCTAATAAAAAAAGAAAGAGAGAGAGAGAGAGAGAGAGAGAGAGAGAGAGAGAGAGAGAGAGAGAAAGGAAGGGGAGAAAGAAAGAAAGGAAGAAAGAAAGAAAGAAAGAAAGAAAGAAAAGAAAAGAAAATAAATAAAGAAAGAAAGAAAGGAAGAAAGAAAGAAAGAAAGAAAAAGAAAAAAGAGAGAATGAAAAGGTTTTTGGGCTACACATGGCTGGATAGAAGCACAGACCCACTGCTCCCCATAGATCCGCCATGTTGGGAAGCTGAGTTGGGCAGAGCCAGCAGCCAAGGCTTCTGCTTCAGTACTAGCCACTGCAGTTTAAAGCAACAGATTCACAATAAGGCAGATTCAGATGGAACAAGACTTTAAATGGTTTACAATGTGTGTAAAAATGTATGTAGGCTTGGAAGAGAGAAGAAAATGAATATAGACAGTTATATAAACAAATAGTTTTAAAAAATAGAGTATTTAAAGAGACAGTAAAAGTAATATAAAAAATAAGCCATATAAAGATGGATATTACACAGAAAATCTGGATTGTGTTGTCTTTGATATTTTTAACTGCAGAAAGACATTCAATTGCAAAAGCTTCTCAGTTAAACCAATATGTATATTTTAAAGGTAACTTGACTTCAAAATTTGGACCTAAGGATATGTTGCTTTGGAAAGGAGGCTCTGCTTTTGTTTCCACAGAAAGCAAGAGGCTATGGATTTGTTCCAGATGAAGATACATCAGGTTTGACCAGCCAAGACCCCCTGAAAGGTCTCCAATGACACCATGACCCAGATGATCCAACATCCAGAACAGTTTCAAGGCAACCCCTCAAAGCCTGCCTGGGCACACACCACATGCCGATTTAGGTGCTTTTCCAACCTTCTTGGTATAAAGGTAAACAATCCTGTTGCCAGGGGTTCGAGACAGCCTGGTTTTGTTAGAGGCTGTGTTGTAGGAAAGTCTACAATGGTATGTCAAACGCTGGACCATTCTGAGTGCCTCTAAGCACCATCCCCGGAAGAGGAAAAAGAAAGCAAGTCCATTTATGTATGAGGTGAAATTTAAGGATGAGAATATCATCCTGAATGTTCAGGTCCTGGTATTTTGTCCATGGCAAATGATGAACCAAGGCAATTTCCAGTTTTCATCTGCACTGCAGATAGTCAGTGTTTTCATGGCAAACACATGGTCCTTGGGAATGCTAAAGAAGATATGAACACTGTTGAAGCCATGAGCACCTTGGGTCCAAGAAGAGCAAGTTCAGCAAGAAGCTCACCACTGCCAACTATGAGACAGCTGAGATAGTTCTGAATGACATACACCTTAAACACCAGACCCCCCATCTGCAGCTCAAAGGGCACCCATCCATCTGTGGCACCCACCCTTCTGCTATTAATATCTTATAGTCCTTGAGTCCTGCTGCTCTTCTTTGGGTTTGTAATTTCCTCATCCCCTGAAGTTGAGCTGGATTGCACAGTTAAGTTTGTGGTTATGAGTAGAAACTAAATACGGGAAAGAAAGACACTATATTATAATAAGTCAATACCTTCTATCCAAAGAGTTTTATTTTGCCAAGTAGAGGGGAGGTTGGGGAGGAGCTGTTAGTTCAATCTTGGGGTAGCAAGCTGAAGAGCCAGACAAACACTGGAGCTGTCAGTTTCCTTCCAACGCTCATTTGATACTAAAGCATCTGTATTCTGACTCCTAAATGCCTTCCTAAACACCTCCTGACAGCTTCCCTTGTAAACACATGCAACTCCTCCAGACCTTTGCTGCTGCTTTGAAAGTCTGTTAGTGCTGCTAGGCAAGGGAACCTCTGAATGTTACCTTCTTTATAGAGAAGCGAAGAGGCCTAACTCAACATTAGTGCAGCCATAACAGGCTGCAAACTAACAATAGTAGAACTAGGCCTCACCATTACAATAACCAGGAAAAGCCACAAACTGTACCTGCAGGAGACCAATCAGAATTGAGACAAACAAGTACTAAATGCTCTAGAACATTAAGGATAGCTTATATAATTTGTATATAGATTGCTAATTTCCTTGCAGCCAGTACCAACCACTGTTTGACAAAACTTCTGTTACCTCACTCCTGCCCAATCAGGAGTCCAACTCCCATCTGAATCCCCTAACCTCCATCCTTTACTCCTTAAAAACCCTGCCTCAACTGAGCTTGCTGCTCTCCCTGATCCAACCATTGTGTTGGAATGGATGGAGAGCCCAAGCCGGATCTTGCATTAAGGTTCTTTGCTTTTGCATATGAACTCAGACTCCTGGTGGTCTCTGAGGGGCTCATGACGTGGGTGTAACAGGAAGAAGGTTGTGAAAGGAGAACTTGGCATCTGTTTGTTCGTTTCTGAAATTGTATCGTGGATTGAATGTGGTATGAAGAGACTGTGCTGGGAGTTAAGATCAAGACTGTCTGTGATTTTTTTTCCATTTTAGTATAGACTGCTTAGTTATAAAGTAGGTGTGTTATTAGATCTGTTTACCGTTATATTGTGAATTGACTCAGGAGTCAGGAAGATACCCTCTAGCCTTAGCCTGTCATGACTAGTTGAAACTGGTAACTAAAATCTTTATGAACTCCCTTTTTTCTCATAGTTTCAAGAGACAGTAAATTATATATTATCTGTCATGTAAAGGATTAAGTGACCACAGTGAGGCAAACAGTGGAAGGGTGTGATAAAGTGTGCCATCTAGGGGTTGCACACACACACACACACACACACACACACACACACACACACACACGCACACACGTGCACATCTAGAAAAGTGACTATGAGATGGGAGGAGGGGACCTCAAGGGAGGGAGGGAGGCAAAGAGGATAATGGTGTATATATGAGATGAACACAGAAAGTCAATGTGTTTGGGGTGGAGAGAGGGAAGGTCTATTCGATGGGGTGGAAAGGTAGTGAGAGCATAAATGAAAACATAACATGAAAAATGTCAGAGCAGCTCAGTTCTGTGCTAAATATAAAAATCCCACAAAACAAAAACGATGCTGAGGTGAGCGTGGAACAGCACAGCACATAGGATCAAACACCGTCAGCTCTAGAGGCAGTGTCGGGTAAATGAAGGTTCTAGATTGGGTTCATACGGCAGTGGGAAGCTGTGGCCACCTTTCCAGCAGGGGCCCCATTCTTCCGCTCTTTTCTATACACAGAAGCATTTTCCATGAATGCTCACGGAGATGGATGTGCAGAGGAGCCGTGCCAAGAATCTGCTCAAGAAACACATTTCATGTGGAGGTGCACACCCACAGTGTCATTTACTCAGGAGGCCCAGGCAGGTGTAACCCTTGAACTCGGGGCTTTAAGATCATCCTGGGCATCATAGTAAAGACCAGCCTCAAAAAATACACATGATAAACTTAGTGTTCAAATACATTTTTTCTTCCTACTGTATGTTTCTTCCCTAGTCTAGGGATGTAGTTCAATCGGTCGGTTGTTTACCTAGCATGCACATGGTCCTGGGCTCCATCCTCAGCACTCACACAAATAAGGCATGGTGCTGCCTGCCTGTAATTGAAGGACATGGGAGGCAAAGGCTGAAGGATCAGAAGTTCAAGGTCATCCTTGCTACACAGTGAGTAAAAGGCCAGCCAGGACTACACGAGACCCTGCCTCATTAAGACAAACACTGTACTGTCTCTCACACAGGTATCCTGGCTTTGAATATTTTCTTTTGTGTGTTTTTGGAGTACATGTGGAAGCCAGGTAATTAGAGACAGGCCATTGGGGATCTACTCGTGAGGGCAGGTGGATTTAGTAAAATACAGGTAAAAAATCAAGGTAGAGAGGCGAAATGCTCAGAGTGGAAAGGTTCAAACATGGATGGGGAAGTGACGCATTCGGGAAAAGACTTAAATAGAATGGAGGGCATGTGAAAAAGCTATAAGAAACCCTACATCTTGAGGCCAAAGGAAAAAATACAATCAGAAGGGATAGTAGAACACAGGGTGCATGAAAGAATGGGGGAGAAGACTCCAGGTTAAAGGCATAAGTGGGGCTGGCGGCAGGCTGGTAGGGGAGAGTGGGGTGGGGAGGGTAAACTGTGCAAGGGTGAGTTAACAAAAACTGAAGATGTCGGAAGAAGCCTTTTGACCATCCAGCCTTTGTAAGCTCATTACAAATGAAACAAAGCTAAAAGGATGTTGGCAAGGATACTGTCCCCATGTCATTTCCACGCCAGTGCAGTAGAGGCTTAGCTGGGCATGAAGCAGACACTGAAAGAGCCAGTGAGGAGGTTTTGTAAGGCTGGTCCTCTAAAAGCTGGAGATCCAAAGGTTAACAAAGCTTCAAGTTTCGCTAGGTGTTGATGGCCATTTCTTAATCTACAGAACCTGTGATTTCAGTGCCCACAATGGAACCGAATGAATGAACTGATTAATTTAATAAAGCATGCAAGCTGGGAGACATCATGAGTAGAAGAAAATGAGATTGAATGGGTTTTCCCCCTTGGTGGTCATTGGGGACATGCTGGGTAAATAATTACAGTGGAAGAAATGTCCATGTGTGACCTAGCTACAATTTAACAGCCAGGTGAATCGTGTATGGAACAAGTTACATACACCTGAACAGCAGGAGTTACAGTTCCCTGGGTCAGATGCCTCACACCTGTTTATCAGGGTTTGGGAGACTGAGGTAGGAGATTACAGGCATGTAGAAGGTAGCAAGTTTATGTGGGTGCTGAGGATTGAACCCAGGGCCTCATGCATGCTACACTTCCAGTCCCTGGAACGAATTTGAAATTTAGATAAAACCCTTTAAACTTTTAATATGGATTTTTGTGCAAATTTGAGGTCAGCCTGGGCTACATGGTGAGATCATGTCTAAAGTTTAATGGTTCAACGACCTCATGGAAACAAGTCAGAAAAGGACTAACAATATCCTTTGAATTCGGCAAAGGGTTTAGATCCCAATTTTAGGTGATAGATTTGCCCATTACTTTGACACAGCTATTCTTACCTCTAACACTGTGCATAGCAATAGGTAGTTCCCAAAGTGCCTTATTTGATACTGTTCTCCTTTGGCAAAAGTCAGTTAACTTACATTCCTATTTCAGTGGCATTAACAAGACCAATTTCAAAATGTTAATGTCACCCACTGCATGCAGATTCTGGGAGGAAAGACAACAGAAAGAACTCACACTAACCGTAGTCTATGCTGGAATAAGGCATTGGGTGACGCTCAGGGCCACAGTACTGTGCTGGAATTCAAGAAGCAGTTCTCAACCTTTGGGCCTTGACCCCTTTTGAACCTCTAGCTCCAAAAATATTTACAATTCAAAACAGTAGCAAAATTACAGTTGTGAAGTAGCAATGAAAATAATTTTATGCCTGGGAATCACCACGACATGAGGAACTCGGCGTGTTTAAGGAGGCACTGAAAATGCCTGATCTGGAAAGACATTGAATGACGGAGCGGCTAACACAGGCGTCCAGGAGACAAATGTAAATCACGTGCGGACAGTAACTGGGAAAGAGCATCACAGATTTGATAGTGAAGCTCAACTTCAATGACGTTAAAATGTTACAACATCTCCATAAACAAAATGTGATATCCTCTGTTAACAGGAGATGTTCAACCAGCCACGGATCATGTCTGTAAGTCCAGTCCTCAAGAGGTTAAGTCAGGAGGCTTGCCTGGAGTATTGAGGTCACGCCCCATCTGAGGCCACACCAAGGACGCCCCCCTGTGGTTGGTGCCTTCCCATTTCCCAGCTCCGTAGAGGGGCAGGAGGCGGGTGCTGCGATAAGCCCTGCCCCCCTCCTGCTAGCATTTAGTGCTTTCCCTGGGGGTCTGGAAGCCCGCCCCTCTGAGAGAAGTCTGGAAGGCATGCCCCCTTACACCGCCCTTTGCTGGAAGATCCCAACCAAGTGTGAGCTTAGTACTCACCAGGCGTGCTACCTGCAGAGAACACCCTCCAGTTGCAACGATACACGGTCCTCTCTGCCTCCTAGTGGGCAAGGCCGAGAAGCTTGCGGAAAACTGGCACACTCCTCCGAGTGGGCGCGTGGGGGGAGTTGCGGGTGCAGCAGGGCAGAACTTAGGGGCGCACCCGAGGGCTGGTCAAGGCCAGAGCCTGGGCCGACGGATATCCGAGCCAGAGAACGGGGATCCTTAGAGCGACTCCCTGAATCCTTCCCAGACTGGACCAGGCCGGGACTCTCTCTGAGGTCTTCTGTGCGTGCTCAGAAGGTCTAGGTTTTCTACAGTACAGCACTGATGTGATTCATCCTTGCTAGGGAGCTCGGGAAGTATTGGAGCATTGATCTTTTCTTCTCAGAATCCCGGTTTCCTTCTTTCCTGAAAGGAGTTTTGTATCACTGAT
Source organism: Peromyscus aztecus (assembly GCA_902168405.1). Taxonomy (NCBI): domain Eukaryota; kingdom Metazoa; phylum Chordata; class Mammalia; order Rodentia; family Cricetidae; genus Peromyscus; species Peromyscus aztecus. The sequence continues at coordinate 9,308 of CABHPQ010155456.1, forward strand.
AAGGAAAGAGTCGGGGAGTTACGAAATAATTGCTTGAGAGTAATGTCTGGAAATTGATAAAAGTCTACACCGGGGTGTTGCTAATGGCATCCACATGTACTCAGCGAGAGTCAAGAAACCAGGTGTAGTGAAGCATGCCTGTCAGCAGCACAGGGCTCAGGAGGTGGAGGTGGGAGGGTCCAGAGTTCAAGGACAGCCTGAATTACTTGAGATCCTGTCTCAAAGAAACCACTTTTTCTTTTCTTTTTTATATCTTTGAGACAGGGTCTCACTTTGTAGCCCTGGCTGTCACAGAACTCCCTATGGAGACCAGGCTAGCCTCTAGCTCACGGATCACAGAGATCTGAATGAAAAATGAAGATGTGGCTGCTCCAAGGAATGGTAGACAACAAGGTTTATTGTACATGTGAGGGAAAGTACAGCCAGTGGCATCTGGAAGAATCCAGACTGAACCTGACCAGCAGACTGAGCAGCAGGATAGAGAGGGACAGAGGGAGAGGAAAAGAGAGAAGGAGCAAAGACAACACCTGGAAACCAACAAACCAAGTAGGCAAAATGGCTGAGTTACCTAGAGAAGAGAAGCTGGGGGAAGGGAAGGGAAGCTCAGGGTCTGGAGAGGTGGAGGGTAGGGGCGGGGTGTGCCCACCAGGATGACTCTGTAACAGGTACTTGGGATGCTGAGAGATTCTGGGAGAACCTCTTGGCCAGTGTCTACTTTGATAAATAGGCACCTCAGACAGACACTTGTCCCAGGGTTCTTTGAGACCTAACAAGATCCACCTGCCTCTGCCTCTGCAGATTATAGGCTTGCACCACCACACCCAGGCCCGGGCCAACTTTCTGTACTACGGCTCTGTCATTCCTGGACGCACATCTAGAACACCTCACAATTCCAGCAGAGGCTGGATTCTAACATTTAGGTCTCACATGAGAGAGAGAGAGAGAGAGAGAGAGAGAGAGAGAGAGAGAGAGAGAG
>CABHPQ010155456.1:15194-28958 GCA_902168405.1 Peromyscus aztecus
ACACACACACACACACACACACACACACACACACACACACACACACATTTTTTAATCCAGAAAGGCAAGGGAGAAGACTAGAATGTTGCAGCACCTTTTCTACTCCAGGGGGAAGTAGTGGGTCCTCCCCGCTGTCTACAAGCCTCTTAGACTCAGCCAAGCTCTTCTGCCCTGGCCTGAATTTATTTCCCTTCCCAGGGAAGTTCTTATCACCAGACTCACTGATCGTACAGAGAAGTAACAACCTCTGCACAACTGAGTTGGGCCACACAAAACCAAGTGCCAGTGGAAGAGGGCGGGACATGAAGCCTCCCGATAGATTTAAGTTGACCCATCATAGTCTCCTCACTAAACTTACCCAGACTCCTCCACAGAAGACATTGACAGCACCAGAGAATGGAAGTCACCCATTGTCATCACCCAACAACTTTTGACCAGATTACAGTGCACATTATATGAAAACAGCCCCAGGTCAGTCAGTAGAAGGCTACTTAGGTCACCCAGCACACTTTTTAAAATGCAGCACTCTATACAACTATGAGTTGGACTCTGTCCTAAGAGTGAGCATCAAAATGTCAGGTTCCAAACTGTGAAGCCAGTAGACAAACCAGACCTTTCCTGGGAAGTTACCTCTATGCCATGAAAGAAAAGAAGTCTACTTTTTATTTTTAAAGTACCTCCATTGTTTGATTTTTGTTATTTATTATGACACATTAATTCCAAAGTAATAAAAATGTTTAAAAATTAAGAGAAACCCACAAATCAGTTCTCTTTCTGACCAAATGAACCATTTAGCAACGTGATGAGACAGAAAAAGACTGGGTGCTCTACTGTGAGGAGAGAGGTGATCCAAAGATCTGTGGTTATCCAGCTTAGCCAGAACAGAAAATTTCAGGTTCAGTGAGAGACCCGGGCTGAAGGGAATAAGGGAGAAAGCAACAGAGGACACTCGATGTCATCATCAGACCTTCCAAAACACCCACAGATGTGTGCGCCCTCAGACAGGCATACTCTCACACATGCACACACCCCTCAAATCATCAGGGATCAGATCACAATGAGGAGGACACCACTCTGGATGAGGATGACATTACCAGTTGGATTAAGACTCCTCACACTAGCTGTTTAAGTGAGTCCCACAGTTCTGCATCATTTTGGACTAAAAATGCCTGGGGAAGCATGCTGTGTTTCTGCAGGCTATGTTGATGCAGTTGGCTCAAATCTGCCACCCTGACCCCTGCCTGTCATAAGCCCTTGCCACATCCCTGGTCATCCAGTGAGCTTCTGAATGTGAGATCCAGGATGGGAGAACTGGCCCATGCCACTCACAGCAAACAGTACTGACAAGCTGTTAATTTAGTTTCTGTCACTGTGAACCAAGAGCCTGGCCAGGTAAAGAGAACACCATGGCAGTCTGGGAACAAGAGGGTAAAATGCCATATGACACCCAAAAAGATGTCTATGAGCCCCGGTCATTTGGCTTTTTCAGGGGGCGTTCCTCATCCCATGCTGTTTCTGCCTCTGACCTCACATGACCCCTGCCAAGCAAATGAGACCCTTGACCTGACTCACTCAGATCTCTGTGGCTCCGTCATAGCACGGCTCCTCCCATACTGACATGTAGGTGAGTGGTATGTGATTGACCCGTCTCCCTCAATGGACTGCGGCTTCCAGCAGAGCAGTAGGGTTTGCTTGCTCTGAGAGGCTAACTCCCCAGAAAGACTTGTGAATGATCACAGAAGTGAACTATTGGATGGGATGGGTCAGTTGCGTAAGTGAGTAGATGGTTACATGGGTGTGAGTATTATGTATGTGTATGGTCAGACAGGTGGGCAGCTTGGCCCTGCTGCTTCAACCTACCTGCAGCTGCCTTGTCCAGAGGTCATAGATCTCCTCATGGGCTTCCTCACAGAGCCTCTTTGCCTCCTCACAGGACTCTTGTAGTAAAATCTGCTCCCCCTGCAGCTTTTTCTTGTCCTCTAGCAACATTCTCACTTTTTCCTTCAGCTCAGTTTGTTCACTCAGGTGCTGACTGTAGAGGGTGCTGAAATATCACCAAAAATGATGAGCTCCACCTCCATCTGCCACTCCTGCCTCCTAACACCATGATTCCTGCAAGGTCCCATGTCCCCATCCCCAACAGCCCTGGGCTGGAGCCCACATTAGCCATGCCAGCATCACTCAGGTGCAGACCAAAGCCAGAGAATAACCAAATTCTAGAAAGATTTACACTACTTCTGAAGACCCTGACAGCAAAAGGGATCCATGTACCTCTGAAGACTGGATCTGCTACCTCCCGCACACACACACCCTGGTGCTTAACTGTTCACAGTATTGGGAAAACATGAGCAGGTAGAGGGAAACCATGCTCTGAGGGAGACAGAAGAGCCATCGGGAATACATTCCATCCATGTGTCCCATAGAAACCAGCTCTGTAAGCTCCTGCCAGAGCCACAGAAACCATGGTGCAAACCATGCTTTCTGTCTAGAAGTCCAGAAGCTGACAGGAAAATGTTGGGAGGGGCTCTCAGACTCTTCACACTTAGGAGAACTCAGTCTAGGAGGCACAAGTCCAAGAGCTGTAAGGCAGGCTGCTTGCTAAGAGGTAAACAGACTAGAACCACAGCCCGCACTTTGGTTCAAAGGTGGAGAAGGGAAGAAGATGCTGTGGGATGTCTTTCTGTATGCTGTGAATATGTATTGCTCCCATTGGTTAATAAATAAGCTGCTTTGGCCTATGGCAAGGTAGGATGGAGCCAGGCAAGAAAATCCAGGAGAGACAGAGTAGAAAGGCAGAAGTGGAGGAGATGCCAGCTTCCACCCAAGGAGCAACATGCCAGAAGACTGACAATGCAGCAGCCATGTGGGAAAACACAGATTAGTAGAATTGGGTTAATTTAAGATGATAGAGCTAGCTAGCCTGAAACTTAAGCCATTGGCCATACAGTTTGTAAGTAATGTGAGCCTCTGTGTGTTTATTTGGGCCATTTGGCTGCAGGAAGCAGGTGGGACAGATTCCTCCTGACAGCAGGGTCGGGCAGGACTGGAGAAACTTCAGACAACAAGAAGCAGTCCTTACAAGTTCTGGAGTCCACCCATGTCAGGCACTCACCGGTAGATTTTGGTCTTCTCACTCAGCTCCATAGACTTGTACAAGGCCTCACTAATCTGCTTGGGTAATTTCTTCACATCTGACATATCCTTCTTATGCTCTGTGTTCTGCATCTCATGCTCAGAATTCATCCTGTGTTAGGGCATGGCCCCAGGAGCAAAGAACCCTGTGAACACAGGCCTCAGGGACCCCATGAATTAGGTTGTATTTTGCACTACCCTAGACTACTGGATGTCACACCCTGAATCCTATGTACTGGGAACTCCTGATGTGCATTAGACTTGCTACCCTGCCCTAGGGCCAGGAAAGGCTGGGTGTCAACAGAGAGGGAGACAGGGCTACATGAGCTCCCTCAGTAGGCCTGAAGAGGTAGACTAGCTCTCTAAGAAGGTCCTCAGGCATGGGCCTACCTGAAATCTGCGATGACATTTCCACTGTTGTGAGAACAGAAATGCTTTGTCCTTATAAGGATACCCAGAACTCATCATCAATATTGCCATGGAGGAGGCACTCCATGAGGATGGCTTTATAAACTCCCAAGGGGATTCCAGTGAGGGACCAGGGTGAACACAAAGACTGAGAACAGTGATGCTCAAAGTGGAGCTCCCTGGTCTCAGCACTTATATCACCTGAAATCTTTGAAATAGGCAAATCCTCAGGCTTACTATCAATCTCTAACTCACAAGATCTGAAGGCACACACACACACACACACACACACACACACACACACACACAGTTAGGATGTCAGAGAAATGCAGGTGGGTGGCATTGTCTCACAGTACAAGGAACAAGACCAGAGAGCAGCAGGGATGGACACCAGGCCTTCCAGTCACACACCGATGGAGCAAGAAGGACCACCAGGCCCTTCAAGCTGCTCCCAGGGCAACAAGCAAAATTAAATATCTTGTCAAATACAGAGACTCAGGTTAAACTCAGAGCACCCAGCATCTCCTACAAGCCAACACCTGTCAAGGCCTCTTGAAATGCATGTTGTGATCTTACACCCTACTGCCCCTCTCTGGGGATTGTGATTCAGGTCACAGGCTCTGGTTTTCATAAGGAGGAAGTAGAACAGCCTGTGTCCCATCTCACTCCTACAGGCTTCGGTTCTGCCTCTCAGATGCATTCAGGAAAATTTGTTTGTGCAGGTCACCCTGCAGGTGCATCTTCCAGTGACCCGAGGACTGCTGGAATTGACACAGTTGGGTCAAGACAGTCACCAGAGAACAGGGCATGATGAATACCTGTTGTTCAATTCGTTGTTTGTGTAGTGGGCCAGGAATTCACGCAGTTCATTCCTGTCATTGGTCATCATCTGTAGCTGAAGTTTCAGTTTTTCCACCTGGTTCAGCTGCTGCTCCTGCTCCGTGAGGAAGAAGGGTGTGGATGATGCCTTCCTAGCAGTCCTGTAGGCACATAAACACAAGTGAATTTGTACAGATGAATGGCATAAGCCAAGAGGATCATGTGGAGTCCCAAGAGGAGGCCTGAGGAAGAGGAAATGCATGGAACCCAGTGAAGCTCTCAAAGATCAGAGCAGCTCTTGTAGATGTAACTAACCGTCTTATTAAATAAGAAACACAGAGCCAAGGTAAAGATAAAAACCCAAGAGGTCAGAGTTAGGAGCTTACCCGCGTGCTGCTGGCTAGCTTCTTCCGCCAAGAAACCTCTCCGAAAAGGGAGCTACTTCCTGTGCGTTTAATCTTATAAAGAGTTCTGGTTCTTCCTTCTCATTGGTTGTAAACCCAACTACGTGGCTGTCTCATCACTGCCTGTAACTACGTGACTGCCTCGTCAGGGCCTGTCTGTGCAGACCTCCAAGTCTTCTATGGTTGGTATTGAGATCAAAGGGCGTGTGTCTCCAATGCTGACTGTATCCTTGAACACACAGAGATCTACCTAGTTCTGCTTGCTGAGTACTGGGATTAAAGGCGTGCACCACCACGCCCAGCTCTCGCTATGGCTTGCTAAACTCTGACCTCTGGGCGACTTTATTTATTAACATACAAATAAAATCACATTTCAGTACAAATAGAATACCACTATAAGCTCTCCTTAAGCTGGGCCTCATAAGCCATGTGTCTGTCTCCAATCACTGTGGCTAGATATATGCCTCAGCCCCTACTGCAGCCCCACTGGCCCTGAAAGACATAAGCAAGGCCAGCCATGTTGGTTTTGAATTGTCAGCTCATACCTGATGTGTGGTGGCATTGTGTTCCCCAAAATATTGTGCACTCTAATAAACTTATCTGGGGTCAGAGAAAGGAACAGCCACTAGATACAGAGGCTAGAAAATGGTGGCACTCAGGTCTTTAATCCTAGCATTCCAGAGGCAGAGATCCCTCTGGATCTCTGTGAGTTCAAGGCCACATTGGAAACAGCCAGGCATGGTGACTCATGCTTTTAAACCCAGGGAGTGATGGCAGAAAGCAGGAAGGTATATAAGGTGTGGGAAGACCAGAAACTAGAAGCTTTTGGCTGGTTAAGCATTCAGCAATTCATCTGAGAGCCATTGAGATGAGGACACAGAAGCTTCCAGTCTGAGGAAACAGGATCAGCTGAGGAACTGTCGAGGTGAGGAAGCTGTGGCTTGTTCTGCTTCTCTGATCTTCCAGCGTTCACCCCAATACCTGGCTCAGGTTTGATTTTATTAATAAGACCATTTAAGATTCATGCTACACTGATGTGATGCAAGGAAGTCCAGGAGTCCCTAGTGCTTTTCACTTCCCAACCCGGATAACCTGTGTACATGACTAAAGGGAACTGAATGTCTCAGACCTGGGTACATGGATGGAAAATTTCCCTCCTTGGTATTTACATCAGATACGAAATGCAACAACATCCCATTCTGATACCGCATTAGTGGTTCTGGGCCTCCTGTTGCATTCTTTGCACTCAGAATGAACTGAAGGAGGTCGCAGCATAGCAGCTGCAGCCTTGACCATTCCTGGCCCTCTGCCAACTAACCATCGGGAATCCTCTACTTTGGATCGCTCTTTAGGAACCTGGATAAGCAGCATAGGCCCATTGCTTCATGATCACAGCTACTGAACCCCCATTACTAGAAGGTCCAGTTCTAGCCTCACCTCCTCCTTAGGAAAATAGGGCTCTCTCTGCCAATCAGTGTGCTCAGTCTTGCCAACATTTCAGTTGGTGAACAATATAAGCACTTAGTGAATGCCTCAAGGGCAGTTGGCATTGCCACAACTCTGGTGATTTCACAGAAGATGCCACAAGCTCTCCAGGATACAATAGAATTTCCAGAGAATGGACTGTTAGGGCCACTGCCAATGGTCATCACCTGATAACAAGCTCTTCCCCAATTCACTAAAAAACCAAGCTTTTTCCAGGAGCCTCCCCTGAGACACAGGGGAAGGCCTTCAACACCTCTTCCTTCCAATACTGAGATCTCTCTGATTCATTGGAATCTAGTTCATTCTAATTCAATAGTTCATCATGTGTGGAGAGCAAGACTCATTTTCCAAACACAGCTCAGGAATGGCTCTTCTCATCCTGATCATTGCCAGCTAATAAGATGAGAAATTAAGGATGTGAAGAAATTAGCTCAGGATAATGGGGAAGGAAGATCAGTTCCATGAGGTGAACATGCTTATATTGTTCACCAAGCACATCAGAGAAGATCCACAGGGCTGTTTCAATGTATGGGGGTGGTGGAAGATTATGTGGGTCCTGTCAGAACAATGATAAGTCACACAGGTAATGATGAAACTTTTGCAAAAGCTTCAGCAGAATACATTCCAGCCATCATGATGTTAGCAAAAGTGTTATCAACTACTGATAGGTATGACTGAAAGTACCTAAGGACTGGGGATCCACAGGTGAGCCCTCAGACACCAAAAACAAATACTTACACGAAGAGTGATGTCCCAGTCCTGCACTCAAGGTAGAGGAAAGAGGACTGGCTAGTGAGAGGGCAGGAACTCAGAAACCTTAGGGGTCACTGACATGCAGTAATACTTGGTGGCTCCTGTCCTGCTAGTGACTGTTATTTAAAATGTGAGACTCTCTAGCTCTGGCCAGGGGACTTTACTCTCCCTGTTATTAGTGACACACACCTAAAGACATCCAGTGTGGGTGAAGTTCAGGGCTGGAACTGAAACCTCTTTAGTCCCTCTGTGCTTCTTTCCCACCCAGAGTGAAAGCAGAGGGCCATCAACAGAACAGCTGCAGCCTTGACCATCCCTGGCTCTCTGCCAAACTAACCTTGAAAATCCTCAACTTTGTTCTGCTCTTGAAGAACTCAGAGAACCAGGATAGGCCCATTGCTTCTCAGAAACTCTCCCCTCCTGAGCCCCACTCCTGGAAGGATCAGCTGAAGCCTTCCTCCTTCAGAAAGCTCCCCATCCCTTTCCCAGGACTCACTGCGCTTTCCCCAGAACCATTTATTTCTTGGTGTGTGACATGGAGACTGAAGGCCATCTTCCTTCTGCCTCCCTCTGATCTCCCTGTGCTCGCCATCCTGTCTTCCAAAAATCCTGTTCAGTCTAGTCAGCATGTCTGTAGGTGAAACACTGTACACTGTAGGTGAGACACTGTACAACTGACAGTTGGTGTTGCCACAACACTGGTGACATCACATAGAATGCCAGGGCTCTCCAGGAGACAGTAGAATGTCCATGTGCTGATGTCACATGGTATATCTGTTACATCCCTGCTACCCTTTGCTTTGCATTTAATATCCATTTAAGAGTAAGCACATACCGTATTTGTCTTTCTGTGTCTGTGTTACCTCCCTAGTATCTAGTTCCATCCATTTTTCTACAAATTTCATGATGTCACTATTTTTTTTAACCACTGAGTAATATTCCATTGTGTAAAGGTACCACATTTATGTTATCCATCCTTCAGTTGAGGGCCATCTAAGTTGTTTCCTGGTTCTAGTTATTATGAATAATGCTGCTATAAACATGGTTGAGCAAGTGACCTGTGGCATGATTGAGCATCTTTTGGGTATATGCCCAAGAGTCGTATAGCTGTGTCTTAATGTAAGTAGATTCCTAATTTTCTGAGGTACTGCCCTACTGATTTCCAGAGTGGCTGTACAAGTTTGCACTCCACCAACAGTGGAGGAGTGTTCCCCTTGCTCCACATCCTCTCCGACATAAGCTCTCATTAATGGATTTGATCTTAGTTATTCTGACAGGTGTAAGATGGTATCAGTGTCATTTTGATTTGCATTTCCCTGATGGCTAAGGATTTTGAGCAATTCCTTAAATTTCTTTTTGCCATTTAATATTCTTCTGTTTCGAATTCTCTGTTTAGATCTGTACCCCATTTTTTAAATTGGATTATTTGGTAATTTGATGTCTAGTTTCTTGAGTTCCTTATATATTTTGGAGATCATCCCTCTGTCAGATGTGGGCTTGTGAAGATCTTTTCCCACTCTGTAGGCTGTCGTTTTGTCTTGTTGACCCTGTATAGCACAAATCTTAACAGTTCATATTAATAAAAACAAACCTGGAGCCAGGTATGGGGGTGAATGCTGAAAGATCAGAGAAACAGAACAAGCCACAGCTAACCTCAGCTCACCAATTTCTCAGTCAATCCTGTTTGCTCAGACTGAGTCCTCATCTGAATGGATCTCAGCTGAAACTGCTGCTAAAAGTTAAAAGCTTAAAAAAGGGTATAGTGCCTGCTCTTCACACATTATATACTTTTCTGCTTCCTGCCATCACTTCCTGGGATGAAAGGCATGAGGACCAGGAACTAGAGCCTTTTTTAAGCTTTTAGCTTTTATAGATATAATCAGGAATAGGAAACATCCCTTATATATAACTCACATCGGATCCCATATGGGTCTGCCAGGCCCTCTACCACAAGGTAATGACTAGATCAATAAACTATTGATAGGAAATGTTCTGGAGACCAGAGAATTTCATAAAAATATCATGTCAATAGTAAAGATTTAAAAAAAGGATTTATCCATAACCTGGCAACAAGCCAAGGAAATTATAAGGAAATGCTCTACTTGTTCTTTTTACAATCAGACTCCATTATCAGCAGAATGTAACCCAAAGGGTACTCAGAGGAATGAAATCTGGTACATGGATGTGTTTCACTTTGCAGAATTTGGAAGACTGAAATATGTACACCACACTATTGATACTTATTCAAGATTTCAATGGGCAACTGCTCTGAGTTCTGAAAAAGCTGATTCAGTAATCACGCATTTGCCAGAAGTTATGGCCAACATGGGTATTCCTGTACAAATTAAAACTGACAATGCTCCAGCATATGTCTCTGGTAAAATGAAACAGTTTTTTGCTTATTACAATATAAAGAATATTACAGTTATACCGCATAATCTTACAGGCCAAGCAGTCATAGAAAGATCAAATTGAACTCTAAAGGATATGCTAAACAAACAGAAAGGGGCAACAAAAAAAACCCAGAAATAGATTACATAATGCTCTATTAACTTTGAATTTTCTCAGTGCTAATGAGAAAGGAACAACAGCTTCAGAGAGACATTGGATAATAGAAAAAACTACAGAATTAAATCAGCTTATATACTTTAAAGATATGCTGACCTCAGAATGGAAACCAGGATATGTTTTAAATTGGGGATGAGGTTTTGCTTTTGTTTCTACAGGAGAAGAAAAGCTATGGATACCATCAAAATTGATAAAGTTTCAATTTGAACAAGAGAGACCTCTTAATTAGAAGAGATGATAGTTCATCAACCAGCATGACCATCCAATTTAAACTAACTTACACCACTAACAAATACTTTTCATTTAATCAGATATAACTTGCCAAAAAGGAACCTTTGTAAAGTTAGGCTTGGGGAAGGGTTTTTGTCTTTATCTTTCAGGAGAATGAAGGCTAAGGAATCTGAAGAACACTGGGCAAATGAGAAATCTGAAGAAAAGGACAAATTATCTGGAAAAAAATGTCCCAAGAAAAGGAGTAAATTAGCCTATTGGTATATCACATATAAAATTTCATAAGTCTTCCTAAATGTTTGTTTCTGCTCTTCTCTACAGACACTTAACACAAATGGTCTTTTTGTAGTCTCACTTCAATTAAAAATTAAAGTTGGCTTTGGAGTTGAAGAATGGCTCTCTCCTCTAACACCAAGCATTTAAATGGAAAATGCAAAATCTCTGTATCATGTCAGAAGAAAGAGCCATCTTCTTGTATGGGACAGAAGAAAACCAAAGAATTAAAGGACTATTCTATTGCCACTAATCTCATTTCTTTGGTTCTATTTTCATTATTTAAACTTTTCTTAAGGTATGAATTTTATATCAATATTTATAAGATTTACATATATATATTTAACTTTTGTCTTTATATTAATGGTAATATAGAGTAATAACAAATTCTAGAAAAAAGGCTTTATTTAGCTGCCTATACATGTTTTTGTGTTGGAGTCTCTATCAGTTTTCTGCAGGGAATCATGACCAGGCCTAACATCAAATTTGAAGTCTCCAGAAAGATGATGGGGCCCCACAATGATGATTCCACGTGGACAATAATAATACCACTAAGCTGACAAACATCACCAAAAGATCAGCTTTGGACTACAAACTGCTCAGAACAATTTCAAGATGGCTAGCTGAGATGATCCAGCCTCGCAGACTGGGAATAGATGAGCAGGCTTGGAGGGGCCTCTTCCCGAGAGGAAGGGACCCATTGGGATATCCCCACAGCTCATTGACCCTCCATGCCATGAATAAATTGTGTTCTAGAGCCTGGGTGGGACATGGATCAGGGATGGCCTGCCATAACTGAGTCAGTGTCCTTGTCCTGCCCATCCCAAGAAGCACCACTACAGGGAGCTCCCAACTGAGGTACACCAGGCTGTAGGCCAAGTCCCTGCTGGCTACGTCCATTACTTCACACACCACTTCCCGAGGCTGCTGCTACACACTCACCATGCCACGAGGGCCTGTGCTCTGAGAGCTTCTTCCTGCCCTACCATCCACCAGCTTTGGATGCTGGGAGGTCCTGCCAGATGCCAAAGAGCTGAGACACCAGGTGCCCCAAAGGTGGACCCAGGACTTAAGGCTGTGGCTCAACCTTGTCTAGGGAGCATCAAAATACTGGACAGCAGTTTAGCAGCCTGAGGCTGTTGGAACAGAGGAATACTCTGGGTTCGGGGTACTCACAAAAACACAGGGTAAGAAAAGATATGCACATGTATTGAATAAATATAAAGCCAAGGAAAGAACAGTCTCAAATTCAACAGAAATATATCTCTACAAGTTATACAGTAGGCTGAGGGCAGGGGAAGAGGTTATAAACTCAGATCCAAACATATACAAAAATAACTTACACAGCAACCCCTTCCCCACCCAGCCCCATGGACAGGGGCACTGAACTGCAGTCCCAGAAGCCCAGCAACGCAGTCCCAGGCAGAGTTTGCAGAGTGAAGGGACACCAGCCAAAGGACAGAGGCCTAGGAGTCGTCCTGGAGTCTGTTGCAGGTAGACTTTGAGCTCAGCAACCGGTCTACCATGGTGTGGGCATAGCATAGCTGTCTACCCAGTTCCTCGAAGCAGCCATATTCCTCCAGAAGGCTCAGGCAGTATGTGTGGAAGTCCCGGTTCTTGTTGATGTAGGTCACAGCTGCCATCAGGGGGCACAGGATAAGTTTGGTGTGGTCCTTGGAGGGAAGAAGAGAGTGAGTGAAGAGCTCAGCTGGTGCCCGAGGTTGAGGCAAAGGGGAGGAAGGCCCCCCACCTGGTGAAAGGGACAGCATTTCCACCCCACCCAGCCACCTCACGTACAGGCCCCTGCACACCTGGAAGAAATCAATCTGTATAGTGCCATTGCTGAGGTGCAGGACGATGGCGCGTCTTGTGCGGAGCCATTTTTTCAGGTAGGGCAGCCGGGCCAGCTCATCACCTTCTGCAGGTGTTTATTCATGTAACAGGAAATGTTTGAGGAGAATCTGGTTGGAGAGTTGGGGAAGGGATTCCAGAATGAGGGCCTGACCCCGAGGCAGCCCCCATACCCTGCCACACCATGTCTCAGCAGCCAGTTCCCACCTTCTTCATCAAGGAGTCAGGGTGGGAGCTCATGGTGGGGTAAGACTCCATACCATCATGGTCTATGTACTGGAGGCTGTCGCCATCATTGTAGAGGACAAGGCATGTTGAGTCACTAGAGTGCCCCTGTACTGTTGTCACAGAGCTGATACCCTAATGGCAGGGTGAGGGCTATCTTAGAAAGGCAGGAGGAGGGGGACAAAGGCTGGGAACAGCTCGGTAGTAGAGTGCTTGCATGTATTAGGCCCTAACAATTCTTGCTAACACAGCCACACAATTACAGACATCACTCACTCGTTCACTCAAAGGCTACCATGGCAACACCATCCCCTGCCCATCCCTCATTCTGGAGATACCTACCAAGTCCGTATTTCATTGATTGGTCTACCCACTGACTGACCCAGAAGATGGGGATGCATGCAGGATCCTCAGCCTCCTCTGGGATAGAAACAGAGCACTGGTTAGGCCAGTCCCTTCTTCTGTCTTCTCAGATAGCCCTCCCCAGAGCTGGGGGGGGGCACCCCATGAAGCCTGGGGAGGGCTCTGACAGCACAAACCCAGACACCCAAATGGAAAATTGCAGCCCAGGTTCCAGTTCATTAAGTGGGCCCCTTTACTGTGTCCCAGGAACTGTGGTAGGTGTGGATAGGAAAAGAAACCCAAGGCTTCTGGAAGGACCCACGTACCAACCACAGGGATGAAGAGTGACCAAAGTCTCTCAGCTGCTCTGTCATTAACATCGGGGCTGGTGGAAAGCCTAGTGCCCCAGATTAAAAAGTGGTGAAGAAACTGAGCAGACCCAACCGTTCCTGCAACGCTAGAACCAACTCAGTGCATACGAGTCCCAACTGCAGATACATGAATGTGTTGGGGAGAAATGTTACAGAGAATTAAGTCAGGTTAGGAAGTGCTGGCATGGGGGTCAGGGTGATGACAGTGGGCACAAAGCCCTGAGGCTGGAGCTGACCTGAGTCTCTTGAGGAGCAAGGGATTAATTCCCTGGGCAGAAAGGAGACAGAAGATGCAGCTGTGCAGAGGTGACTTATCAGTCACCTACAGAGTGAAATGGGGCAGAAACAGGCAGAAGGCACACCAGGAGGGCCTTGGGTGTCATGCTAACTCATCTGGATGTTGATCTCCGGGAAATGGGTGCTGCTTGCTGACTGAGTTACTCTGCCTTCTCCAGATGGGAAGCCCCTGCAGGACTCACCCTGACGCACCAGCCTTCCCTCTGAGGGCTTGGAGGCATTGACCCTGGTCAGCAGCTGCAGCATGTCACCGAGGTGGCATTTGATGGCCTCACTTGTCCCCCACATCACTGGCTCCTCCTTTTCCCAGGGATGGTCAGGCAGGGTCTCTCTACACCTAAGAGGGTGACATGGCCATTAGCCAGGTACAAAGCCACTGGAGGGAGCACAGGCCTGCCTCCATAGCCAGCACTCTTCCCGCGGTCCCATTCGCTCTCACTGCTGCTGGGAACTGAGTCAGGACCGGGGTGGTGTGCCAGGTCCATGGTGCTTACTGAGAGGCCACAAAGCTTCAGGAGCTCAGGCCTCTGCTCCAACAGCCTGCCCTTCCAGGACAGCAGCTGATGCTGTCACTCAGGGAGGGGGCCTGAAGGGACCATTTCAAG
>CABHPQ010155457.1:0-23648 GCA_902168405.1 Peromyscus aztecus
ATAAATGAATATTAAAGAGATCTTAATCACATGATTAATATCTGTTTTTAAAAACTTGCATACATTACATTTAAATGGCATTAGAGATAATTTGTTAGAATTCATAGTTTTAGAATCAAGACCAGGTTTTAAATTTATATTCTGAGTAATCATAGTTTTAATGTTATCACTCTTATCAGCATTCCAAAATTGCGGCTGTATTCACAAGAGCTAGGAAATGGAAACAACCTAGACACATTAATTACAGAATTTAGGGCAGTCAATATTTTGTCAGAACACTTCTAACTAACTTCAATAATTTTAACTATTAAACTACAATATCAATTTTAACTATTGTATTGTATATATTGAACACTGTTATAAAAATAACAATTATTTACCGTATTCACTGAAATTGTTTTTCATATTTGAGAACAAAGGCAGACGGAAAGTTGATAGATAGGAACTTGTGGATGACTTGTACATTTTGTTTACCTTGTATAAATATTGTAGCTGAAGTTTTCCTGGTCCCACTCAGCTCCCACGGTCCTGCACCAAGTAAACACACAGAGACTTATATTATTTATAAATTGTATGGCCGTGGCAGGCTTCTTGCTATCTAGTTCTTAGATCTTAAATTAACCCATTTCTATAAATCTATACCTTACCATGTGGCTCGTGGCTTACCGGTACTTTTACATCTTGCTTCTTATGGTGGCACAGCTGGCAGTGTCTCTTGACTCAGCCTTCCTCTTCCCAGAATTCTCCTCTCTGCTTATCCCGCCTATACTATACTTCTGGCCTGGCTACTGGCCAATCAGCATTTTATTTATCAATCAATCAGAGCAACACATTCACAGCATACAGAAAGACATCCCCAGCAAAATATAGAACATTTATCATTAATGGTTAGAAAGAGATTTACTTCTTGCAATGTTAACTATCAGAACCATCATTGGTAATATTCCTAACAAATCCCTAATGATAAGAATTTTACTGATATTATAACCTTTGGTGTGACAATTTAGAAACTCATATATAAATTCACTCAAACATATGATAATAAAATATAAGTGAACTCCTCTAAATCAGAAGGCCTAGTTCAATAAGATAATTCTTTGGTTTTAGTTTTGATGTCAGTGGGTAAGTTTGTGTATGCTGAGTAAAAAAGATTTTCTCTTGGGGCATATTTTACTTCAAATCATCCCTGTCAATAATAACTAGACAATTCTACCAGAATCTCTCCCATTACTCAAAGTGCTCCCAAAGATTAAACACGACTTTTAGTTGAAAAGCATTAAAATAGGCATTTTAACTTTTGATTTATTTCCCTTTAGAATTATAAAAGTAGCAATTAAGTTAGTACAATTTACATTCTTTAGTCTTTTGTCAATAAATCAGGATAGAGTCAAGTTAATTTTTCCTGTTTCTGTTACTATTTCTTCAGATGGTTAGGACTATGAAAAGCAATAGTTATGACCAAGAGGTACAGGGCAAGCTTTTGAGAAATTGTGGCAGAGTATTACTGGACAGTGGTGAATGGGAGCCAAGTACTTACCCATGGTAATTGTAGTTCCTACATATGGTGATATTTTCTTTTGTACCAAAATGTTATTTGTATAATAAATAAAGTTGCCTGGGGGTCAGAGCTATTAGCAAGCCATAGGAAAGCAGGGCAGTGGTGGTGTACGCTTGTGATCACAGCACTTGGTAGACAGAGCTAGGTAAGTCTCTGTGTGTTCAGGGATACAGCCAGCATTGGATACACATGCCTTTAATCTCAATACCAAACATAGAACACCTGGAGGTCTGTACAGACAGGCCATGATGAGGCAGTCCTGTGGTTGGGTTTACAACCAATGAGAAGGCAGAACAGAGACTATATAAAGACTTTAACACAGGAAGTACCGGCTCCTTCGGAGAGGTAGGACCACTGCAGGAGGAAGGGTAAGGTTTTAGCTCTTAGCTCTGACCTCTTGGCTTTCTTCTTTGCATTGGTTCTGTGTTTCTTATTTATAAGATGGTTGGTTACATCTACACCTACATTTAATCATATTCATTTTTCTTATATTTTCTCCATCTACTTCCCATTGACAACCTAATTTTACACAATGAAAACTTTACTGCATATACAACACTTATTGAACACAATGCAATTAGTTTGAACCTGGAATATTTCTTAGAAACCAAGTTGCCTTGAAGAATGTGATCATTAGTCTATATTTAGTTCAGTATTTGTACAAATACAGATGGAATAATGGGAGGACTTCCCTGATTCTTGATGTGGTGTGATGTGTAGGTAGATCTGTACTATTTGAAAATACCTGCTTTATTCATAACCATGTAGGTAAAATCAGGATCAAGACATTTTCAAACGTATAGGTACTTTCACTATCATCAAAATTTGCCTAAAGCTTTCTACTTGTGTCTTATGCTACCTCTAGTTGAATTTAGCACATACTCCAAAGAATTTGCCATATAGCTCCCTTGATGAGCACAGCAGGTGTGATGTTCATTGTTCTGTTCTATGGATTCTTCCTTCTTTGCAAGGGTACCTGACCCTGCATAAACCTGGTCCTCATTCTTAGTCCAAGGTAGGACTAGAAGTTAACTCCAGAGATCTAATCTCATTAAGGAAGACACAAGATGTGTCAAAGTAATATGTAAGCAGTGCATGCACCGCTAGACTGGTTGAGCAGTGATGTGGAACACAAAGAGAGTAAATGGGAGAAATGGAGAGTCAGAGGAACACAAATCCCCAGTCTCTGTTTCCTGATGCAAGATAGGTACAAGTAGCTTCCCACTGGCATTGTCAGGCCATGGTCCCACTGCTAAGTCTCCCCTACTAGAAGAGAAAGTATCCCCTGCCTATGATCCAAAGTACACCTTTCCTCTCTTAAGTGGTTCTTTGTCAGATGTTTGATTACAATGTCAATAAAAATAAAAAGATACTTAAGTTATTAAAAATGTTCTTTACCTCATAAAGAAACAAAATTTAATATAAGAGTATGTTTGAAATGTTAAACTCAATAAACAATTTTGCTAATATTGAGTTTTAAAACATACTAAGTTGCTAATACAATTATATATATATATACATGTATATATATATATTTATGTGTTTATATCTGTATCATGTAAATGAATTTCTGATAGACTTAATAAATAAAAACATGGAGCCAAATGTAGGCGTGAAAGCCTTAGAAAAAGATCAGAGAAATAGGACAAACCATAAGCTAACCTCACCTCACCAACTCCACAGCTTTCAAAGAGAGCTTCTTCCTGAATACTCACGTTTATATGCCTTTTCTATTCTGTTATCTCATTGGCTCTCTTAGCCCAGCTACATCACTTCCTTTTCCTACACAGCTCTGTCAATTTCTGTCTGTCTGTATAGACTTCCAGACCTCTATGGTTGGTACTGGGATTAAAGGCATGTGTCACCACACTTGGCTCTGTTCCCTAGTGTGGCTGTGAATACACAGAGATCCTGCCTACTAATTGATAGGATTAAGGGTGTGTGCTACTGCTGCCTAACTTCTTTGTTTACTTAAAATGGCTTAATATTTCCTCTGATCTCCAGGCAAGCGTTATTTACTAAAGCACAAATAAAATATCACCACATTTCAGCACAAATAAAATACCACCACAATATCAAGGTTTTATACATATAACAAGGTTATTGGTTTTATATGTGTATGCACGTGTGTGTGTGTGTGTGTGTGTGTGTGTGTGTGTGTGTGTGTGTGCATGTTTGACACAGTCTCTCTGTATAGTGCTAGTTGTCCTGGGACAACTCACTATTTAGACCAGGTTGCCTTGAACTCACAGATATCTGATTATACATGAAGTTTTAACTGTTTATTATGTACTTTTATATCTAGTAGGCTTCCTAAAATAGATTTTAAGTCAAGTAATTAAATTGTATGACACAAAATTCATCTCTGGTATATTTTATAATCATATCACGTTACTCTCCAATTCATTTATTTCTAGTAATTATGGTATTACCCAAAGTATTTCATTATTTATAGGAACAATATTACTATTATTTATTATTATTATTACTAGTTGTTATTGCTGTGACATTCTAAAATGTCATCTCTTTCGATAATAAAGGACAAATACTATTTGAAATTAACCCTATCATCCTTTTACCATAGCCATTAAAATGACTTCCCTTTATGAAACTAAAAGCTATGTAAATTAAACAAATAGATTTGATTTGACCTGAGGCCATAGGTATCGAACACAGGTACGAAAGGACTGCATGGTGGTGTTTGAATGGTTCTGAAACATAAACATTTACACTCTTTCCAAAAATTCCTTGGAGTACATGATTATTTTATATATTTACAAGGAATAATTCCCAAGAAATTTTTCTTAACTGGGCTTCCTTATGAAGTGTATTTCCTATAGTATTTTAAATGAATATATTGTATATTACATTTTGCTTTTGAAAATTTTTTTATTTCTTTTGGAAACTCTAGTTTTCAAACTCAGGGCCTGAGAATGTCATGGGCGGCCCTCCATTCACAGCCAGGTCTTCAATAACTTATCTGCTCTAAAGACAACCCGTATCCCTGAAAGCCAAGAAATTTCACCAAGCCCGTCCTAATCCTTCACAGCATTTCACCCATCAGTCTCCTTGGCACGAGAAATTCATGCATTGATGAATGACATGATTTTGTGCAGCTTAAAACCTTTGAGAGGCTATTAACTGTAGATTCTACAGAATGAAAGTTCCGTTTTTCTCCTTCCTCCCTCCCTCCCTCCCTTCCTCACTCCTTCTCTTCTGCCTTATTTTCTTCCTTCCTTCCTTCCTTCCTTCCTTCCTTCCTTCCTTCCTTCCTTCCTTCCTTCCTTCCTTCCTTCCTTGTTTCTGTCTGCCTGTCTGTCCTGACATGATGTCATATCAATTGTATCCGTATATGACCTGGAACTCATTATACAGTCAGGATGTCCTTGAGTTTGCAGTAATCCTCTGGCCTCAGACACCAGATGCTGGAATCATAGGCAGGACTGGCAATGTCTGAACAGAATAAGATTTTCATCTTAAAATATTTAAGGACATATAACTACATGAAGAAATATAGTTTTACATAAGCAGAGTGATACTGACTCAAATCCCAGACAAAATGTAAGGGTGTGTGCTGAAGGCAGGGCAAGATTCATCTCCATTATGCTGTTACACTCTCCTGTGGAGATAAGCCAAGACTGCAACAGTCAACAAGATGCAAGGTTTTCCTGACTCACCTTGATGAAATGAGAAGAGGACCCTGTTTGAATTTGATTCTGAGAAACGCTAAGAGGAAAACTAGGCTTATCCGCCTTGCTCTACACGAGTAGTCTATTTATGTGCACCTTATGTAACAAACTGGGCCTCCAAAGGGAAGTCATGTGAGTATAGTTTTTAAATAAAGTCTGAAAACATTAAAAGAAGGGAGAGGGATGGACAGTGAAGTCACTCAAGATTTTTGCCCCAGATAACATGAAGTTTTATTTTCAACAATATATGCTTGTTAATGAAAACATAAAGAAAGTTAAAATCATAGTATCATTTTTAAAAAAACCTTAATAGATTATTTTCTCCTAGTTAGATCTTGGCAAATGCAGTTGTACTTAAAATGTGCACTAACAACTGTGTTTTTATGTATCAATAAAGTTTCTTCTAAGCAATATGCTTATTTATTCACATCACTGTACATTAATCATGTATCAACATGTGAATTGAATAGATGATACTCAATATTTTAACCTAACAAATTTTAATCTAACTTTTTCATAAAGAATAAAGAAAAGCTTCCTATATTTTGCTTCCAGTTACACAGCTTTAGTGAAATTATTTAATTTGAAACATTACATCACTATTTTATCATTTTAAAAATATATACCTACCTACATAACCACTAGCTACTTCAGCCACACTGATGAAAACATGTACTTTGAAATGATTGCCTATATATAATTAAAATCTCCTATAAGCCATGAGAAAATCTGAGAGTTCAATATATTTTTAAATGTATGTAGTGATCGTGACAGAATAGTGGTTCTGGAAAGTGTAGGTTTACATTGTAAAAATGTTAAAGGCACTGATGTGATTCCTGTAATCCATGTCACTCATGAAAACAGCAAACTGGTTTAAATTTAGATCACTCATTCAAAGAGAATGAAAGATGTCACTGGGGTTCCGTGATGATTTGATCACCTACATTAAGTTGCCTTTAAAAGGGAGGAAAAAATAAAAAAAGAAAAGGAGAAGAAAGACACTCAAAAGGAAGAGCTGATCATGACTCAGGGAGGCAAGCCATCCTCCAGGAGTGCACTGCAAGTCCTCAGTTTGCACAGCCTTTGGAAGGTGCTAATTTCTTCTTGTGGTGTTAAAACTCTGCATTGTCGTTTTTCCCAAGAGTGGTAATACACAGAACCCTTAACACTTTTAACACATCCCTCCCCAAGAAGTACAGCTCAACAGCCTAGTCCCTTTGTGGAATGGGTACACTGATACTGCTGCCACCTCAGAGCCCTGTGACGGATTCACTGTTTGTTAGATACGGTGCCACATTTGGATTACATTTACAAGTATAGAGCACACAAATATTTTTTTATATTATTTTTAGCATTGAGTGGACCATAGAAGCCTTTTTACTAAGGCCTTGAAATCCCTGAGGAGGGCATTTGGTAATTCTTAACATCAGAGCCTGTGTCTTTTATATAAAATATAACTTGCAAGAAAATCCTTTATAATCTTTGTGTGAAATGCAATTTTAAAAATGCTGTGTGATAACTAGAAAGTCACACATGAGAATCCAATTAAAGTGAACTGCTTAATAATTCAGGTTATTATATGTCATTGCATGGAAATTATTGTTTAATATATAAATAGAATGATGCTAAACTTGTGGGATGTGAAACAATTGCATTCACTCCACATCTGTTTCTATGCAGATCTGAAGGCATTTTAGTCTCCAGTTAACTGGCCAGAGGTGGCTTTGATTTATAAGTGTCCCATGACCTAGATAGCCAGGAGAGAACAGTGTGGCTCTTTACTGTTGCCCAGATGGTATAATTCTGGAAGTACTAATCAGGTAGTCAGAGTAAGAACATCATGTTTCCTGGTTGTAAAAATATGCATTGTCAATGATGAGTGATAATTAGATAAAGCGGTCTAGTTAGAAATACACACACACACACACACACACACACACACACACACACACACATAGACTATTTACACACAGTAAATTAACTAAATGGCTATGTAATATTGTTAAATACACCAGAATATACAATAAAAAACAGCATAAAAGAACAGATATCTTCACACTAAAATTAACAATATTCCCCTAATTCTTTCTTTATATAGTTACATTTTTAAACAGTATAGTGTATTTGAAATTGTAGAACAGATTATGTTGTGCTTTGGGAAGAAACTTCAAGTTAAATAACAAAGGACTATTTCATGTATAATTTTCTTTTAGGACTATTAACAAAATGATATTTCTCGTTGTAGAGTTTCTTGGCTGAAAGAGGATAGAGTAAGTCTGCACACTCTAACATTTAGAGGTTAAGGAATTGCATGGTTAAGGGATGCCTAAATACAGATATCTCAAACAGAAGACAGAGTGTCTGAAACAAGAGCTCCATTTCTCCTTTGATGAGCAGGTACCCATGCCTCATTCTGGGGCTTTGACCTGAGGTTTTTATTAATTGAAGTCTTGTGGTCATGCTTCTCAAGCTGTGATTTGTTTCCTCTTTCCCAGCCTTCATCCTGATTCAGATTAAGATTTCATTTCAAGCATGGGGTACATAATGGCCTTGGCCAGCTAGTAAAGCTATCTCTTCACAGAAAATAATATCCCTGCTTAACAATGAGGTTAAATAATTATTTTTAAACTGTGGGCTGCCACTACCTGACTTTGAAATGACTGTGGTATGATTAAAATATAATTGCATTGCTCATGAAATCAACTGGAAACTGCCTGTGCTGTTGTTTATTGTGACTGTATCAGAATAGTTCAGCACAGACAATACGTGAGCATGAGAACGATGAATTAGCTTTAATTTTGTGAATGGCAAATGATCATTCACTGAGGTACGATTAAAAGACAACCTTTAATTCGCTAGCGTTATTGTATAAGGGTTGTTTTCTGTTGACATCTGGATACTTAGGGGTCCTTCTTTCCTTAAATTTGTTCATTCTGATCATATAAAATAATAATTTAATACCTTTTGACTGTACACAAACACCATCAACCTATTACTTGTAAGAAAAAAATGTTTTACTATTCAAGGGGTTGAACTGTTTCATGGTGAACTTCTTGACACTGCACTTTTATTCTGAGTATGCACCTGAGGAAAAGTTTGAGTAAAAAAGGGGGACTAAATTTTCATATGAGGAAATCGTGATGTCAAAAAAGGCAGCTAAAAGTCAGATTATTTATACACTATTCCATTTGAAAGGCATGATGAGTGATTTCTTTTACTTTTGACTTAGTTATGTAAAAACAAATGTTATTTTCAGTCACAAGCAAAAGATACTCCCGAATTAAAAAGCCTTTAATACCATTACATTCTACTACAGTGTAAGAAACAGAAGGTTTAAAATAAACGTCCTTTATTCTTCCTTTAAGTTAGCAAAAGTTAACCATGCATTAAGACTTCCTCAGATAACCTTTATAGATCATTCATAGGGGGAAAAAAAAAAAAGGTTGTTGTTGAACTAACAGGGTTTTATTTCAAACTTGACTCGGGCACCTGTCTGGCACAGGTGCAGTCAATTACACAAATCTTCCTAACTTACTGGTTTGTAAAGATGAGCGAGGCAAATACAGACAAGGGCTTTAGGGGTGGCAATATTACAGGAATTAGGCTAACCCTTTCTGAAGTATCCCATCCAGCCTTGGTAAGAAAATGAGAAACAAACTTGTGAGGCTGTGCTACAAAGCTGGAGTCAGAGACGTGCCTGGCGGGGAAATGAATCCAGCAGAAAGTGCAGAGGGACAAGGAGCTTTTGCAGCTTTGCTAACAGCTGCTGGGGATTCCTTCCAGCCCCTCTGAAGCAAAGTTCGCAGTTAGGTGAGCTGGGAGCGGGCTCGGCTGTAGCCTCCATTCTGGCGAGCTAGGTTCTCAGGGTTCCCTGTGAGGCAAAAGCAGAAAGGCAGAGGCGGCCAGGATCGGGTGCCGCAGCTCTGTCAGCTCCTGGGAATGGAGACTTCTCGCTCCGTGCACTGGCCATAGCTGTGCCCCAGGACCCCAGATGCAACGTTCATTTTTCCCCAGACTGTTTCAGTGACCCGGCGCGCAGTAAATGCCCAGATTAATTTTCTTTCGATCCTCCACCGAGACTTAAATATCTACTGCCCTATCTTTAGCTCTCCGCCCTCTTCGCCCTTCCTTCAGATGTCCCTGCCAGCAAATGCCTCAATTTGCAGCACGGGGCACAGAGTCGGTTTAATGGTTTAATATGCTCCAGAATTTGCTGGTCAGAATTCCTCACTGAGGGATGGCTCACCATCTCTGCATTTCAGCCCCTCCACTTTGTAGACAGAAATGCATCAAGAAAAGAGCGACCTCGACGACCCTCATCACCCCGAGGCGAGAATCTAGGTTCCCCGGTTCCGCGCGGTTGCAACCGCATCCCCCTGGCTCCGCTGCTGCTGCAAGCTCGGTAAGAGCCTGATAGCTCCAGAGTCTCCCCGGGTGCTGGCCCTTGCCGGGCATGCTCAGTGAGCGTCCTGGAAGCCAGCTCTCCCGGGGCCGGGATCGGTTTTCCAGGTTTTCGAGGCTGCCGAGGGACGCTGGGGAGGGGAGGCTGGAGACAGTCAGCGCCTTGTTCAGCCGCCCCTCCCGCAGCCTCTGCAGCCTCCCGCACTGCAAGATGCTGGCCAATCAGGACCCCGGGGCGGGGCTTTGGCCGTCACGCCCTCCCTCTGGGCTTATTGAGAGTTATATCAAGAAATTCAGTTCAGAGAGAGGAGAGAGAGGAGAGGGAGAAGGAGAGCGGGGCAGAAGAGAAGGGAAAGCGGAGAGTACGCGAGGTAGGAGGGAGAGCCTCAGTCTCCGAAGCGAGAAAGAGCTCACGGATTAAGAATTTGTCGGGCAATTGGCACCCCGGGACAACAGCCAGAAAAATCACCATCACCCAACTCTGACGTTTCCTACCAGAAGTTCGAGACTTGAGCAGTATTGCCATCGGATGCAAATGGTAGGCTGGTTGCTGTGGGATATACTCCCGAGCTGAAGAAGTGCAACTGGATGTGGTGTGTGCTAAATACCAGAAGAGCCCAGACCCTGTGGGTAATAGCAGTAGCGAGGAAATGTGGAGAGAATGACTAACGACAAATCTGTGAATTTGTTCTCGGGAGTTGCTAATTTGCCAGCCCGAAGCCACACATTTTACAAGGAGGAAACGTTTTGCTGCTTCTGAATTCTCCCCAAACTGGTGCTACCAGATGCATGGCTTTCTATGTGTTGGAACAAATCCTTCTTAACTGCAGCCTACCGGGAAAGGGGAAAGGTTGAGGCAACTAACGTAAGTGTAAAGTTTCGCATGCACAATTGGAAATGCCTTGTTTAGTTATGTCCTCGGTGTAGACGAGGGGTGTTTGTAATTGGGTAGCCGGCTGGGACAGAGCTCACCTACTGGTCTGTATCTGCAACCCCACCTGCACCACTCAGCTGGAACTAATCGCGGGCATCAGCTACTGTGCAGCCTAATGCAGATAAGATTAGAGCCTGGGAACTGACCAGTCCTACTCCAGTGGGGAGCTGCCTGAAGCCTTGCACCCATTAAAACTGCAGTTAGAGGGGCATCTGAGCGGAAGTTCTCTTACGTGTGTTACCGGGTTGCGGTATTTATGTGTAGCAAATGTTACTAATATTATAATGAGACACCGGATTAAGAAACTGCATTTTTTCCCCTCTTGTATGCGCGGTAGAAAAATATTGTGATGTTACATTGGAATGTTGGCTGTGTTTCACTTCCATCCCAGCACACTGGTTCACCTCTGTGACAAGCAATTGTCTATGATCATACGTTTTTTTAAAAGTTTTAGTGTGTTTATTTATGTCGATGGGGGCAATGTGGAAGCATGGAGAAAAGAGAGCAGGCTCTGAGTAAGAAATGTGAAGTCTTGGTTGTGTGCTTTGAGGCAATGAGAATACGTAGTGGCCAGTGACTATCGCTTCTGCTGCTGCAGCAGCATGTCCGGATGCTCATTTCCCAGTAAGGATGGATTAGAAGACAGTTGAAGAACTGGGAGGAAGGAAAAGCAGTCTTTTGAGAGGAAGGGATGACTCAGTGTGACAGAGAAGAAAACACATCATATCTAACATGTGACAAAGCAGTTGGCAGCAATCATAGCTAAATACTTGAGGTTTTTCACTCTACCTCAAACAACTGGGGGAGGTGGGCTATAGACCAGGAGGTGGGTAAAGGGGGGGGAGGGGAAGAGCAGAAGAAGAATTCATGCTTTGAATTAAACAGCCTTCTCAAAAAACAGTGCGGGGGAAATCCAGGTAAAAATAGCTGCTGTCCTTAATTCAAAAGTAGATGAATTTCATTTTCTCTGGGAAAACGCAACAAGCAAGGGATAGTCAGTGTTTTTGGCCACAGAGTTAAGTTGTAAACTGTGGCAGAGCAAACTGCCATGTTTACTAATATGCAGGGATAATGTGGTTCAATGTTTTGTGACTGTGTTTTCATTTACTGAAGAATAATATTGTCTGTACAATTGTGTTGACAGTGGCTGTCTCCAAATAAGAGATGAGATGTAATGCCTCCTCCAGTCCATGCACACTTCCTCTTGCAATTCGTGCATCATTCCTCAGTGGGAACCTTTAAACTCTAAAATCCAAGAAAAGAAAATAAATACATTATCATGGACCTGAGGGATTTTTACCTGTTGGCTGCTCTGATTGCCTGTTTAAGGCTGGATTCGGCAATAGCTCAAGAACTTATTTACACTATTAGAGAGGAATTGCCTGAAAATGTGCCCATAGGAAATATACCAAAGGACCTGAACATTTCTCACATCAATGCTGCCACAGGGACCAGTGCCAGCCTTGTCTACAGACTGGTTTCTAAAGCTGGGGATGCCCCTCTGGTAAAAGTGTCCAGCAGCACCGGGGAGATTTTCACCACCTCCAACAGAATAGACAGAGAGAAACTCTGTGCCGGAGCCTCTTATGCTGAGGAGAATGAGTGTTTCTTTGAACTTGAGGTGGTGATCCTCCCCAATGACTTTTTCAGGCTGATCAAAATCAAGATCATTGTCAAGGATACCAATGATAATGCCCCCATGTTTCCATCTCCTGTCATCAATATTTCCATTCCAGAAAACACTTTGATCAACAGCCGCTTTCCAATCCCATCAGCCACAGACCCTGACACAGGCTTCAATGGGGTGCAGCATTATGAATTGCTAAACGGGCAGAGTGTTTTTGGACTGGATATCGTGGAAACTCCAGAGGGAGAAAAGTGGCCGCAATTGATTGTTCAGCAGAACTTGGATCGAGAACAAAAAGATACCTATGTAATGAAAATCAAAGTGGAGGACGGAGGCACTCCACAGAAATCGAGCACAGCCATACTGCAGGTCACAGTCAGTGATGTGAATGACAACAGACCCGTGTTTAAAGAGGGTCAAGTCGAGGTGCATATCCCAGAGAATGCTCCTGTGGGGACCTCTGTGATTCAGCTCCACGCTACTGATGCAGACATAGGCAGCAATGCTGAAATCCGGTACATTTTTGGTGCCCAGGTCGCCCCTGCAACCAAAAGACTCTTTGCTTTAAATAACACAACTGGGCTGATTACAGTTCAGAGGTCTTTGGATAGGGAAGAGACAGCCATTCACAAAGTGACCGTGCTGGCTAGTGATGGCAGTTCCACTCCTGCCAGAGCCACAGTTACCATCAATGTCACAGATGTAAACGATAACCCTCCGAACATAGACCTCAGGTACATTATAAGTCCCATCAACGGCACAGTGTATCTCTCTGAGAAAGATCCAGTCAATACAAAGATTGCCCTAATTACAGTTTCAGATAAGGACACAGACGTGAACGGCAAAGTGATCTGTTTTATTGAAAGAGAGGTCCCATTTCATCTGAAGGCAGTGTATGACAACCAGTATCTGCTAGAGACCTCTTCTCTGCTGGACTATGAGGGCACCAAAGAATTCAGCTTTAAAATCGTTGCCTCTGATTCTGGAAAGCCCAGTTTGAACCAGACTGCCCTGGTAAGGGTTAAGCTTGAGGATGAAAATGACAACCCACCAATTTTCAACCAGCCTGTAATTGAGCTGTCAGTTTCTGAAAACAACCGACGTGGGTTATACTTAACAACTATTAGTGCTACAGACGAAGACAGTGGGAAAAATGCAGACATTGTTTATCAGCTTGGACCGAATGCCTCCTTCTTTGATCTGGACAGAAAGACAGGAGTTTTGACAGCCTCCAGAGTCTTTAACAGGGAGGAACAAGAGCGGTTCATTTTTACAGTAACTGCCAGGGACAATGGGACCCCTCCCCTCCAAAGCCAAGCGGCTGTGATAGTTACTGTTCTGGATGAGAACGACAATAGCCCCAAGTTTACTCATAATCATTTTCAGTTTTTTGTGTCTGAGAATCTGCCAAAGTATAGTACTGTGGGAGTCATCACAGTGACAGATGAAGACGCTGGAGAGAATAAAGCTGTGACTCTCTCCATTCTAAATGACAATGAAAATTTTGTCTTGGATCCCTACTCGGGAGTCATAAAGTCAAATGTCTCCTTTGACCGAGAGCAGCAGAGTTCCTACACTTTTGATGTCAAAGCCACCGATGGAGGACAGCCCCCTCGGTCCTCTACTGCAAAAGTAACTATCAATGTGATGGATGTCAATGACAATAGTCCGGTTGTGATCTCGCCACCATCCAACACCTCGTTTAAGTTGGTGCCACTCTCAGCCATTCCTGGTTCTGTGGTTGCGGAAGTTTTTGCGGTGGATATTGACACTGGAATGAACGCCGAACTTAAGTATACCATAGTGAGTGGGAACAACAAAGGATTATTTCGGATTGACCCAGTAACGGGCAATATCACTCTAGAAGAAAAGCCAGCACCGACTGATGTGGGCCTGCACCGTTTGGTGGTCAACATAAGTGACCTGGGGTACCCTAAGGCTTTGCACACCCTTGTGCTAGTGTTCCTTTATGTAAACGATACCGCTGGCAATGCCTCGTACATATATGACTTGATCCGCAGGACTATGGAGACCCCACTGGACAGGAACATAGGAGATAGTAGCCAACCCTATCAAAACGAGGACTATCTCACCATCATGATTGCCATCGTCGCGGGGGCCATGGTGGTCATAGTTGTGATCTTTGTCACTGTTCTGGTGCGCTGTCGCCACGCGTCAAGGTTCAAAGCAGCTCAGAGGAGCAAGCAAGGTGCTGAATGGATGTCTCCAAACCAGGAGAATAAGCAAAACAAGAAAAAGAAACGCAAGAAAAGAAAGTCACCCAAGAGTTCTCTTTTGAACTTTGTAACTATTGAAGAGTCCAAACCCGATGATGCAGTCCACGAACCTATCAATGGGACCATAAGCCTGCCTGCTGAGCTTGAGGAACAAAGTATAGGAAGATTTGACTGGGGACCCGCACCCCCAACAACCTTCAAGCCTAACAGTCCTGACCTGGCCAAGCACTACAAATCTGCCTCTCCGCAGCCTGCTTTTCATCTCAAACCAGACACTCCAGTTTCCGTGAAAAAGCACCATGTCATTCAGGAGCTCCCTTTGGACAACACCTTCGTTGGGGGCTGTGACACGCTTTCCAAACGCTCCTCCACTAGTTCAGACCACTTCAGTGCCTCAGAGTGCAGCTCCCAAGGAGGCTTCAAGACAAAGGGCCCCTTACACACCAGACAGGTAAACGAGCACCTTTACTGGTCTATAAGTACTGCATACAAGTGCCCAGTCAACCAGTATTAATGTGCCAGTGTGTCTATTGTTTTGGTCTAACTTTAGCCAAGTTATAAGGAGGAAAAAAAAACTTGACCCCTTTTCTATTCCTCTGGGGCTTAGTCAAGAATTTTTAGAACAGCTTTGAAATTTCTGAGTTGTGAGAATTAGTTAACCTCCCAGTTTCCTTCAAATGGCAAAAGATGAAAAGGGGAAATTATTCCAAAATGTCCCAAGATAATGTTTGCTCAAGAAGAAAACCCATCCTGATTTCCCCAATTCTGCTCCTGGGGTTTCCAAATTGCCTGCTTCAAGATTTTCCCATTACCTTTTGATCTAAAAAGTCACCTTCAAATCTCAAGTTTAAGTGACGTTTGAAGGTCTGACACCAATTATGCTGGAGCTGTGGTTGCTAAAGGGGTTAATGTTTTTTTAGACTCTTAAAAAAAAGAGAGTAGGATATTAAATGTACATCAGCTGTGAAGCACATGATTGTTGATTGATTGCATCTAAGCCATATAGGAAGTATAATCCTTGCTTTCAAGTTATTTTATTGTAATATAGAAAATTGGGTCTTTCTCAGAAAGATTTTCAGTGTCCATTATGGCCAAATATGAAAATGAAAAAAAAGGAATGCTTTGTCTCTAATATTACTAATTTATAGAGAAAAGAAGGAATCCATTGTAAATACTTCTTCATCTTAGTAATGCATAAGTGATCTGTCATAACTCATTTTAAACTGTGAAATATGCCATATGAAGAGGGATTAAGAGGCTGAGAAACTCATATTTCAACCAAATCCAGAATTAGTTTTTCTTAGGTCTAATAATTCCTTGTTAATAAAGATTTAAATGCAGCGCTGTCTAATTTATTTCTTTGGTGCTTGTCTGTTGCCACTAAGTTTGAATGTCGATAATAGCCTGTAGATGGCACTACGGTATCATGTCCCTTGTGCTGGCCAGGTGCCAATCCTGCAGGAGCTGGGAGGAGGGGGAGGGAAGGCTCAAGCTGGTAGTACAGCCAAAGATACCTTTTATTTAATGATAGTCCCTCTGTAGCAACCAGCATTTAAGTTCATTTGCTCGCTCTTCAGTGAGTTGCTCTCAGCACATCAACTTTCTAGGATTTTGGAAGACAAGCTCCTTCTGTTGTTAGGAGTCCACCTCTGCTGGTGGCCCATCCACCCACAAGACTAACTCTTAGGAACACAGGTCTCAGAAAATCAAGAGAAACACAATTCACTTGCAAAGTTGTCTTGACAGTCATTGGCGAGTCTTTGGAAAAACAAGAGGGTTTTTTTTTGTTACTGTTGTTGTTGTTGTTTTGTTTTTTCCTAAAGTTGTGGTAGAGTAGTGTATCTTACAGAAACTGTTTCCCCTTTTAGATTCAGTAACTGCTCTGTAATGACTTCTTCGAGGCTTCATGACAATAAGATATTATAAAAATGATTTTGTCAGTGAATCACACAGGTCCTCCATGAATATTAAGTACAATACCTATGGTTATGAAAGTAAAATCCTCATTTGAAATATTAAATAATAAAGCATTGTAGACACACATATGCCTAAAGCTGAAATGCACAAGATAAAAAGACCTAAAATAACAAAATCAGTTTTGAAGTACCAGAGGAATCTGTTAGGTTATTAGTTATAAGTGGAACTCAGAAGTACGACTTAGTTTCATACCAACCTTATCAGCATTTGAGAAGAGAGCCGTGTTTTAAAATTTTGAAATCGTCCAAACATAGCAAGTTTTTTAAAAGTTGTTAAATAGTTCATTATGGTAAGAAAAATAATTGATGAAACTAAATGCCCTTAATTAAGAAGTTGCAATATCAATGAAAAAGGAAGAACAGTTTTGGTTTTCACTTTATTAAACTCTATACTGTGTATTTGTGGTATGACAGAATTTTTATCATTCCTTGGGAAAAAAAAAAAAAAAAACCTAGTGTGAACTGAAACTTTTCACGTGAGATCAGAAATTGGTTTCCCATAGAGAGTTACCTGTCTCCTTCCCAACATTCGCACTTCTTTGATGTCAGTGTCATGGGCCTTGCTAGTGAGGTACAGGCCAACACCTTCTGATTTTTCCCACAGTTATTGAACTGAAATATGATACAAGGACATACATGCTAGTCAGGTGTGTTTCAACAAAGCTTTAAAAAGAGTTTCTGATGAAGCTTCGTTTGTCTTAAAGACATTTGTTTATATGACATAAACTTGCTCTTCAGGATGCTGAGGAACTCCCTAATGGAAACTACAGTATATTCCAGACACACCTTTCAACCATGAGGCATTTTGTAGCTTTCTTGTGTACATTTTGATGTTGAAAAGTAGCTGTAAATTCACTCCCATGATAAAGAGCTATTGAAATAACTATGCTTATATCTTTTAGAAGCTTTCAAAATAAAAAATAAAAATGTAATAATCATACTTGAGAAAATAAATCTTGGAAGTAAGTAGAGAGGTAATAGCAGTACACCAAGGCATAGATACAATGTTAGGGGGAAAGGCTATTTCCTGTGAATGAAAGACGTAAATTATATACAGCTTCTTAAAATTGTGTTCACTGAATGCTGTGATAATTCTCTAAGATAGTTTTTTTTAAACTAGAACAAATAGGTGTTTTTATTTCTTGTTTAACACCACTGTTTCAACTAGTAGCCTTTATACAAACTAGAATTCCATAGTTTATGACTTTAAAATGTAAATTTTATTACTACAAATTCTTTCAAGTAAATTTATAGACTAATGCATAATATGTAAAGGTTTTTTTTTTTGTTTTTTTTTTTTTTTTTTTTGGTAAAGTGACTGCTTTTAAAAGGACTCCTTTTTTACTTCATGGTGCTAGTTGAAGTGTGGAAAATGCAAGAACCTTGAATAAAAGGTTACCAAATTTAAGTATCACGAGTTTGTATTGTTCATATGAAAGTGCAATGTCTGGTTTTTACATCCTGAGCTGGTCTGTGGCGCAGTGACCCTATTTTGTCTGAAACACTCTCACTTGCTATTTTCCTGTGTGTTTACAAGTAATGCATGAGGTCATTGTAATTTCCATCCCTCTATTGACTCTATCTTACTAAGCCTTTTTAAATTTCAGTATAACAACCCTATCATTTAAATTTCAGTATAACAACTCTATCATTTAATAATTTAAAAAGTGTCCTCTGTGTTCCCAGATTGAGAATTTACAGTTTTAAGCAATGGATTGTATCTCCATTACTTATCAGTTAAGGACCAAAGCAAAATTCACTGCTGTCGATTGCAAAGGTGTCAACAGACTAAATTCCAACTGGTCGCTTCACAAAAACGTTCTTCCTGTTTTTGTCTGAGAGTAGAAGGAAAGCTTCTATTGACATAACGAAGTTTAAAATATAAATTTTAAAATAGTCCTATGTCTCAGAATCAATACAGACTCTCTTGAAAGAGAGTTTGGGTTTGAGATTCATTCAGACCAATTCTGATGCATTGCATCTGGGTCAGACTTGGAAAGGTACCCGGCTAGCAGTTTCCTATGTGACAATGCATTCTGCTCCTCTGAGTTCCATCCTTTGAGATTCAGACTTAGCAGATTAGAACAAGAAATGATCTCCTTTCCCTTTCATATTATCATATCCAACAGTCCTGTTTTTGTACATCTCAACTCTGCCCATTTACTGACAGCTGTTTTATTGTAGCTGGAGGCTTTATAGTAAGCTCTTTAGGGCTGTTTCCCAACTTGGTTGACAGCATTTGGGGAATTAATTTTCTTGGTCCCATGTGCTTTGTTTTCTCTAGCAGGAGGGAGGGAATAAATGAAAATGTTAACGTAAAGAACAGTGATCTATTTACATTTGACAAATTCTTCAAGTACTCAAACAATCTGTACGAGCTGCACCAGAGTTTGGTTCTGGGTAAACAGCAATGCTTAATTTTCTAAGTGAAATGCTCATTTTAGAGCCTAAATATCCTAACTTTAACTTTTTATGCTTTACAGTATTTGCTCAGATGCACATTTATGTATAGATTAAAGAATTTATACATTGAAAATGTGTAGACAAGCAAGTGTGTGTGCTTTTACAGTTGCAAAGGGAATTGCTTCAATTCCCAATCATTTCGAGATACTGTATTACATTTGTGATTACTTTTCAATTTTGAGTAATCCACCACAGTCAGTACTGCAGTGTTATTATGACATGTGGAACACATAAGGCAGTCACAGTGCTGATCTTTACAACATTCAGAAAGACTCAAATGCAACTGAGAGTGAAAGGAGCAAATGGAATCTAATGTGAGGCCTGCAAAAACTTCAGCACATTTCCCACTACTGAATTTGAGAATACAGAAGTAGTCATGACTATGCAGTAGGCACATCGCAAAAAATGTCCCTACCTCAAAATCTAATAAAACGGTGATTTGTATTGCTATCCCTTCTCCACTTATGACTTCCTTTGGTTGTAATGTCAGTTTTCATATTTAGGTAGTAAAAGATAACCCCTTGGAGACTGATTCAGACTTCTAAGGTAAAGATGAGTTGATCATTCACAGTGGCTACTCTTCCTCTTGGATTTTTAACAGGGACATTTGATGTTTTGTTTGTGTTTTGGATTTTTTACCCACTTGACAGTCAGTATACTTTGTTTCATTCATCCCTAATAGCCTTAAGGAAAATAGAAACAAACAAACAAAAAACTTCATTGTATTAAACAGGATTTTTAGGGTGCGATTACTTACAGAATATTTATTAGCATGCAGGAAATTTCTATAGTTTAAATAGTCTACTGTCCCATTTTCCAAATTTAATGCAATCATGACTACCAAAACTGTGCTTTTTTTTTTTTCTCATGGTTCTGACTAGTCATGCCCATATTGTGACAGAATAGTTATTGGCTTATTGAAATTACCTTGAACTATATCTGGGGATATAGTTCAGTGAGAGATCACTGGCCTAAAGTGTGCAATGCTCATATTGTAGCATTGCAAAATGAAAACAAAAACCTTGGAAAATTTTTATTTGTGACAATATTCCATTTTATTTTGATATATGAACACCCTCTCTATTTAATTGCAAACTATAATTTACTTGTTAGCATTGCATAAATTAAAAGTCATAAAATAGAAAGCCAAGATTGAATGAAATAACTCAAATTTAGAATGAGGTTTCTTCACAATCCATTGTGATTTAGAACAAATCTGTAAATTACACCGTAAATACTGCAATTGGTATTTTAACGCATTCTTCCTCAGTTACATTATTTTACAGACTAAGGTATGAGAATGATGTGTTTAGATCATATTTCTGTATAAGTACAGTTTCTGCAATTACTTTTATTCTCCACATTCTTCATTTTGTAAGTTCCCCGGTTTGAGGACACTGGTATTCTATCAGGTGCCAAAAGCTTAACCTTGTATTGTTCCATCTGTCTGAGGCTAAGTGTTTGTGCAGATTGGTCTGCATATCCCGACTTGATGTTTCTGGTTTGGCTTAGCTAGAGATAAAGGCTTAGTGTTTGTGTATTTATGAACAAAACAGAATAAAACAACGCCAAATCTAGTGAACTGTTTACTGCTTCTACTTAAAATCCTCAACATGTAAGCCTGTCTGCATGAAGTCTGGTTTTTCCATGTGGTGTAATAAAATTATAAATTGCCTTCTTAATAATATTAGTCATGCAGGTAGTATGTTACATATTAGCTTATTTGGAAAAAAAGAATTACAGGCTGTGGATGTTTTATTTCTTAACATTCATTTTCTATATAATATTCTTTCTGAATTTGTGCATATTGTAGTCCTTAAATTTATCACAGGTTTGTTAGTGAGAATTTGGGAATGCAAGGCAGAAAAGGAACATCAGATTCATGGAAGCACAGAAGTCAGCGTATCTAAGTAGTAATGCTAGGAAATTGAGCATTTTTAAGAGAGAGCATCCTTGAAGCGTATATAACACTGTAGAAGCAAATATAGATAAAGTGTAGAAATACAGTCTCACATGTCCATAAAGGGGTCTATACACTCCAGTGTTTAAGATTTCATCAGGTGTTAGTTCAGATAACTGCTAAATCTGTCAAACATTTCATTTGGAAAGGAACACTTGCCTTTTTGCCTTTGTTTTATACAAACCTATTGGGCTGTCAGTCATCAGAAACATAGAACTTGAAAGATACATTACCATGATTGACATTTTGATTTAGATTTATATTCCTTTTCCCCCCCATAAGCCAAGATTCATTAAAGTTTAAAATTCCTATATGAGTTAAACAACTATCTTTTTTTAATAGTAAAGTATTATCACTGAAGTAAAGTGGATGAAAAAATCCAATTTCTAATTTTTTACACTTATATTTTATCTTATGTTCAGTGTTTCTCCTATAGATAAGAATATAATGGCAGAATTAGTTGAGTTTTCTCAGCTATAACATATAATGCTAAAGAAGCCAGAACTCCTAAACATTCATTAGAGATCTATTTTTACATGTATATCCAGTAAGACCTGTGAAAATATTTTCTGATCATCTTCACCATTAGTTGCTTCAAGTACATAAGCATGTATTGGATCGAAAATGATGTACCTGGAGCAACTTATGAGAGCAGTGATGATGTGAACCTAGGCAGGATGATAAAGCACATCTGACTGTTTCTTCTTATTCATTCTATACAGATTATTCCAGATGGAATGAAAGAAACATGCCTGTTCATGACTGGACATCATTACATACAATTTGACATGTGTAGGCTTTACTTATATCAGCTAGGGCTATAGGGAAGAGGGGTAATTTTGTCAACTTTTTCTTGCTTGTATAATACCTTTCATTTAACATTCCTGCACAGTTTTCGCTATCGAACCATCTTTACGTTTTAGTAATACGCTGCTTTGCTAATATCCAGTTCCAAGTCTTTTTCAATCTCTCGGCAGTTGATTAAGAAACTCTCTAATCCCTTTTAGAATATTGAGGGAGTAATGGGTGGCCGGGGCTTTGGATCTTTAAGCTTCCACTGCATGGTATGAAGAATTGTTACTGAGCTGCTCTTTGCACATATCTCTCCTCCTGCTAGTTACTTTGTCTCATTTTCCTGTTTCCCTAATCTTCAGCTTCCATCCTGAGAATATTTATTTTAGTTGGAAATAAGCACTCCAGTGATAGAAGTTTGGGATTCACCTCTAGATGAATGCCATCACAGACACGGGAGCTCCGGCACACTTTGCATAGATCTGTATGAACACAGTGAACCCTTCATAAGCTTTTAGATTGCAGGAAATCAGTGCTGAAAATTAAGTGGGGTTTTAAAGATTTGCAAAGTAGAGAGCTTTGTATAATGCTGGAATTGCAGGTGCCTATTAAATATGAAGTAAAGGCTTTGTAACACAACCAGCTAACACGTTTCCCTCCACATTAGAGTGATTTATAGCCTAGGGAATTAGATTTGCCTAATT
Source organism: Peromyscus aztecus (assembly GCA_902168405.1). Taxonomy (NCBI): domain Eukaryota; kingdom Metazoa; phylum Chordata; class Mammalia; order Rodentia; family Cricetidae; genus Peromyscus; species Peromyscus aztecus. The sequence goes on from CABHPQ010155457.1 coordinate 22,342, forward strand.
TTTCCAAATGCAGACACATTGGATATACTTAAAAGAGTGAAAATATCAGACACTTGCATTAGAATGGACATTTTTGCAACTTGATGTTTCTGTTTTTTAAGAACAGATGATGCAGGCGTGCTGATGTTTTCTTGGAGGTATCTCTGATGCCCATGATTTGGGGCTTCACCTCTCCTGAGAAAGCACTCTCATTTTTTTTTTTAATAGAATCTCTTCTCAATGTAAAACAAACGAAAGCCCAAGGTATCTTGAATTATTTCTCAAGCAATTGTAGTATTTCTTTCTGCTTCATTTGTAAATAGTGTATATTTGTAGCACTTTTTTTTAAGTCCAGGCATGGATAGCTTTCATTTTATTTACCTTCATGATAGTGTTGAGCAAATGGCTGGCAGTTCTTTAATGCTTAATGTTGCAGACTAGCTTGGTTACATATAAATTTGGTAGAAATAGCCATGCATATTTAAAAATGATTACAAATATGCTTCTACTTTATTTTTTTTGCTTCCATGAAAAATTTAAATCATGTGTGGCCCACAATAGGAACAGGGCAAAGTTCTGTCTATGTTCATCATAAATGATTGGTTTGGAAAACAAAAGACTAGCAATTCCAATTCAGAGAATGAAATTTTTAGTTTTTTTTCCCCCATTTCCTCATTAAACAAACATCAATAAGGAGGAAATGGAAACAGAAGGCATTATGAAATGAAGCTGTGTCTTTCAAAGGAAGAAAATATCTTCTGCTGACAGTAGTTCTGTAGTAGATCTTTTCTGAGAGAAAAAAAAAAAGATACTGGTGCTTTTTTGGAATCCGAGGATACGACCAATCTGTGCCTCTGTGTGATAACAGCTGCATGCTGAGGACTTTCAAACACTCAGCTACACAGGATTCTGCAGGAAACTTTGTAGATGGTGTAAGTGACAAATGGAGACAAAATGGAGTGAGCTCTGAGATGTGAGTTGATGCCCTCCTGGGTCATATATTCATGTCATCGAACCAATTTTCACATTGGAAGTCCTGAGTCACAATGGCCTTTCCTCTCTATCAGCTGTGAAGGCACCTGTGCCAGCAACTCCGCTTTGCTCTCTGCCTTGTTATTCACTAGATGGAAGGTATTCATATGTGTTCTTTAGTGTACATCCAGCTTCTCAGTTTCTCAGTAGATTTTAAATAGGGTATATTTTTTCCAGATATCTCTTTACCATAAACATGGTTAGTACAAGTACAAGTATGTGTGTGTGTGGGTATGTGTGTGTGTGTGTATGTGACAGAGAAAGAGAGAGAGAGAGAGAGAGAGAGAGAGAGAGAG
>CABHPQ010155458.1:1885-30942 GCA_902168405.1 Peromyscus aztecus
TACGGTAGGTAAAATAGAGTCGTTACCATGGCTTCCAGGCAAGATGGCTTGAGCAACAATTTTGAGATGCCAAAGAGGGCACCATTTCCCCCACCATGGCTTTTGTTTTCCTTTAGCATTTGGGCAGTAAGAAAAGCTGGAATCGTAATTGTGGGAAGCTGTATTAACTTCACAAATCAGTTTTGCTTACTCTTTCTACCACAAGCCTTTAAAACAGCCCATTGAAACTGTCCCCGCTCATTCATAAAGTCTGAATTCGCTTATATAAAAGGCTGCAGGAATTTTCCTTGTTTTAAAGAATAAAAGACTTCCTAAGAGAAAAATTACCAAATTATCTAAATGTACATTCTTCTCTCAAATGTTAGGAAGCATGCTATGCAGAGAATAGGAAATGCGTGGAAACTGGAACGGAAAATTAGAAATGAGGGGCATTTCAAAAATACTTAGCATGAGCAATTTCATAGGAAGCATCCCTGCAATTTTGCGTTTATTTTCAACTCCACTATGTAGCTTTTTTTCCCTTTTTAACCACCCTAGAATGTAGGTCAACGTCACCATGGCTCCTCATATTTTGTTAGCGTTTTAAAAGTTGGAACATTTTGCCAGTGTTTGGAGACGTAAATATGTTTAAGTTGCCTGTGTGGTTTCAGTAATTCCAGAATCAGCTCATCCATTCCTGCTGTTGCTAGTCACCAGTGAACTTGAGTATTCAGCATTCAGATACACCCTCACCTGGGATGAACACAGCGCTCAAAAGGTTGCCGATAAAATGCTCTGTCGTTCACACCCCTCACTCTGCTCCGCGCTGCTCCAGTTCCATCACTCTGCCGAGGTCCAGGCCAGCTCTGGATTGTTATACTTGAAAAGAGAATGAGGACAGTTTTGTGGTGGTTGAGCATTTCGGGAACCCCAGACCACATAGCAGCAACATTGCTGTTCCTTTGAAGTGGCCTTGTTTTGACGCTAGTCTGTGCCTCTGAGTCCTCCTCTGTGTCAGAGCACCTGTTTCAGCATGGCTGACAGTTTGGACCAGGTAATTACTATAGACTCTGCCCTGTAGGTGGGAGAGTATGAATCTTAGCAGCTTTTCAAGTTTCTGTCTTCCACATGTCAGTGGTACCTCCCCTTATAGAGACAACCAAAAATGTCTCCACACATTCATAAATATCCCCAATGGGACAGCATCAACCCTGCCACCCTGGCTGAGAAGTACCACTCAGGCTTCACAGTTTACTACTTGCTTCAGGAACTAGGCCTTTAGCACTTGTGAGATAAGATGTAAAATGATCTCTCTCTGTCTCTGTCTCTGTGTGTGTGTGTGTGCGTGCGTGCGTGCGTGCGTGCGTGCGTGGTGTGCTCTGCTGGAGACTAAACCCAGAGCCTCATGCATGCTGTAGTAGTAACTTTTCTCTTGCTATGATAAAACACCATGACCAAGGCCAGCTTATAGAAGAAAGAGTCTATTTTAGCTTGTGGCTCCAGGGTGAGAGTCCATCATGACGAGGACAGCATGGCAGCAGGAACAGGAAGCAGAGACCTCATTTCCTGAACCACAAGCATGGAGCAGTGAGAGCAGACCGGAAGAGATGGAAGTGTTCTCATTTCAAAGCCTGCGTCCAGCGATGCACTTCCTCCAGCAAGACTGTACTGCCTACACCTCTCCATCAGTGTGACTTACTGGGGACCACATGTTCAAGTGCCTAAGGCTCTGGGGTCATTGCTTGTTCGCACCACGGCATGTATTGGATCTATGCTTTACCGCTGAGCCTGTAACTCACAGGTTACACCCCTTCTCTTGTCATTTGAAATGGAAATACCAGATTATGTAAAGTTTTCTAAGTAGCAAACAGAATTTTAGGGAGAACACACACACACACACACACACACACACACACACACACACACACACAGCCCCTCTCTTGTCCTCTGGCCTTAGCAGGTGGAATCCTTCAGCGCTGCCTCACAGGACTTTCCCAAAGCTACCCCAGAGGAAATGGCCCTACTGGCGGAGCCTTGGAATGTAATGTTGACATCAGCAGCCAGGAAATGTCTCATGGTGGCAGTGCACAGAGCTGGGGCCTCGAGCTCACCCACTTTGTGTGCCACCTCAGAAAGAGAGAAAGGCCACAGGCACAGGCCTCTCAGGAGCAGCCTGCATTTCCTTCCCATGCTGGTGGCCGTGCTCTCCTTAGGAAGGAATGTGCAGCTTTCCACCAAGAGGCAGGCGTAAATTTCCTGTTTGGTTTGTGAGGACTGGTGTGGACGGCTCTAATGAGATCAGAGGGGCCCTGAGGGACGTGGCCTGGCTGTGTCCTTGACGGTCCGGTCCCTTGAGCTGCTGTTGGTGAGTGCAGCCAAGCCCGACAGTTCCTGCTGGTGGCACAGTGGTGTGACCGTGCCCTTGCTCTGTTTCTTACCCCTTTGCCTCTTGTCCCACCATTAGCATTCCATCTTCCAATTGTAAATCATGTCGAAGTAAACATAAGGCAGCTGCTTCTTAACAGAACAGAGTGGGCACAAAAATGACCTGCTTCCTTAGAACGGTTGCCTACACGGCTGATGCTAAGGCTGGTTGATAGGCCCGAGCTGTTCTTAAGATCTTTCTCACCTGATGGTACCGTTAGGAGGAAGAGGTAAAGAGTAAGTCACAATACAGCTGACACTACAAAGACTATATGACTTGGTCTAGCCTGAACAGCAGCTACATGGACACATATGGGACATAAACTATGGCAGGCTTGAATTCTAGGAACCCCCAAATTGAGCATTTCCAGAAGCCTAGTATATCCTCAGCCGATGCAAACTGGACCACTTTTTGATAATCCCTCCATCCACATGCACATGAAACCTTATGTGTTTGATAAAACAAACAAAAAAAAAATGCTTTCAGGTATATAAGCTCCAGGTGCAGGAAGACCCTAATGCCATCAGTTGTGGTGATGTAGGGACTGCTGTCAGTTCTTGGCTCTAGGGGCTGGGATGTTCAGACTCAGCAATGGAACTGTTTGTTGAGGACAGCAAGAACATCTTCTAAGTTTTCAGGGGTTAGGATGGAGCTCCAGGGCACCATGTTTGAATAAACCTGGTTTCATTGCCAGCATGGTAGGTGACAAACTATATTGATTTTGAAAGTTCAGCTTACAGAAGCCTTTGTGCTTGTGGTCAAAGCAAACCTTATGTTTGTGGACTAATTTTTACACCCCAGCACGTGGTAATCTCTCCGAGAGAACAAGTCATGCTACGGTGAAGCTGGTAATGAAAAGTGCTGGCTCTGAGCCCCAGGAACGCTGAGGCAAACTAAGAGATCCTCTCTGAGGCTGTCTTCCATTCGAGCCTATCATGCCAAGTAGAGCTCTCTTCTGGGAATCAACAAAAGCTTTTTTCCCAGAGAAGCAAGACGGTAGAACCGTTCTGGGCTTCCAAAGTGGGCAGATTGAAGCTGTGCATACCATCTCCTGTTAAGCTGCTTGCCTCTCTGTACAGCTTGTTGTCCAGGTCAGCTCGAGAGAAAACAGGTCCTATAATTGTGACCTTTGATTGAAGAGTCAACTGGCCTTTTGGCTTCTTCAAAGAGGTGCTTTCCAATGATTTCCTGTGCCATCGCTCCCTCTTCGGTGGGTCATTTGGAAGTAACTACTCATGATACTGTTACTTCAGATTCCCACCAAATCATAGAAAATGGACTTGCCTGAATTATTCAAACCCTCAAAAGCGAAGGAAGCTCTAGGAGTCTGTCTGCATGTGTTATTTGACTGTTCCTGGGGAGACATGAGCACAAGTCTGTTCACTCCAGATACAGCACTGACAACAGACTAGAAGAACAGCTCTACCCAAGGCTAGCTCTGTGCACAGTGCGTTTATTGGGAATACTAACATGAATGTAGGTGAGAAGTTATGTGGTGGTTTGAATGAGAATGGCTCCCGTAGGCTCATATATTTGAATAATGGTTCCCTACTTGGTTGGACTGTTTGGAAAGGATTAGGAGGTGTGGCCTTGTTAGAGGAGGTGTGTCGCTGGGGGCAGGGTTTGATGTTTCAAAAGCCACACTATTCCCACTTAGCTCTCTCTTTCTGCCTGGTGCCTGTGGGTCAAGATGTGAGCTCTCAGCTACTGCTCCAGTGCCATCCCTGCCTGCCTGCTACCATGCCCCCCACCTTGATGGTCATGGACTCTAACCCTCTGAAATTGTAAGCCCCAAATAAACTCTTTCTTCTATCAGTCACCCTAGTCATGGTGTCTCTTCACAGCAACAGAAGAGTGACTAAGACAGGTTAGTTACAGAAGCATGGATGACTCAAATGTAGCTGCAGCACCAGAAAGCCCACCCCAGCATAGGTGATGATTAAGAAAAGTTGCATCCCTGGAGCTCCCTGCATGACTTGCAGGCAGCTCAGCTTGTCCAAAAGTCTCCTCTCCCCAGAAGTCATTACTGCTTATGTAACCTTTGCGAAGACCCTTGTGAGTCTTATGAGTTTTAGGAACTTCCTAAGACTTAGGAGTTTTGTTTTTTTCCTGAGCCTTGTAAACCTCATTTATCTCCCTGGTCTCCAAGGAACCTCCTTTCGGATGGGAGTGATGTAATTGGGAGGAAATTACTAGATAACACACCTGGTAAGCCAGGTGTGGTTGGTAAACCTTCATCCTAGATGAGTGAAACTCAGGCTTCTCCATCTAAAATAGTCAGATGGATTGAGAGTTTCTTAGTACATGTGACAGCCACCAATGGTACACCTTTCAGTGGCATGTACCATTGACAAACATGAATTAGAGCTCCTAAAATTAAAGCATGACTCCTGTGTATCAGTAGGGTGATGGAATCTCTTCTGTTCTTCCTCTTCTAAGGCATAAAAAAGAATGATGTTCCTGGCAGTATGAAAACAGCACTCTGCTGGCCAAAGTGATGACATTCTTCTTAGGTGAAGACTTTTCAATATTTTATTCTTATTTTTCATGTAGTCTTGAAATATATTCTTGAAATATACCAAAATATTGGTATCCAAATGAAGACTACCAATAGATATTAATATTAAAGCATTAGAAGATGATAGAACAAAGGAAAACGGGCTCAGCTGATGTCAAACCAAAGGAAAATTGGCTTAAGCATTGTGATTAAATTTAGTGTAACTATTTAGTGACCGTTATATAAGGCAGTGTCAACAAATGTTGTGAATGTGAGGGCTACACAAACCAGACAACTTATTTTCTTTTGAAACACTTATAATCCAATAGGATGATTGAAAGTGATTGCCTATTTGGCAATTTTCTGCAGAATAAAGTTGTGCTGAATAGGGGCCAGAGAACAGAAGAGAAAAGGCTCTATCTTATTTGAGTGCTGCGTGTTGGGTACTTTTTTTCATGTTATGCCATTTGGCCCTTAGCACAGTTATGAGTGACAGGAGAATTTGCTCCACTCTTGGGGTTGGGGTGGGGGTGGGGAGGACAAAGATTTAATCACACACTCCACTCACATGCCGAAAGATAGTTGAAGGTCAGATCAACTGTATTGCCCACAGCTCTAATTTCCTTTGTTGCTATGATAAAACACTCTGACCAAACACAACATGAGGGAGGAAAGGGACTATTCAACTTAAAATTCCATGTCACAGTCCGTCACTGGAGGAAGCTGTTTATTCCACCCAATATTACCTCCCACCAAGGAACTCCCCTTACAGCCAAAGAAATACAGCAGGAGTCATGAAGGGTGTTGCTTGTTAGTTGGCTCACAGGCCAATTTATACTCAAGTAGATCTCTTATACAGTCCAGGGTCTCCTGCCTAAGGATGCTGTCACAAACAGTGGAGTAGACCTTCCTGTATCAGGTAACAGTCAAAACAACCCCCAACACACATGCCCACCATCTTATCTAGGCAATTTCTCAATCAAGCTCTCTTCTCAGATGACTCCAGTCTATGTCAAGTTGATGGTTACAGCTAACTAGGACACCCACCAAGCCCTGCTTTGCCTGCTCTCCTCAGAGGTTGCTCTGCCCCACAGAGCCGCAGTAGCACAGCTCTGCCAACAGATAGGCTAAGCACTTCCACCCTTGGAAATGTAAAGGAATGGAAAATCCTCTGGCTGACTTCCAAGGTCATGGGTAGTAGATGATGTGCACTGGCCCTCTGTATCCCACTCCTAGATTTCAAAGTGTAACACAAGTCTCTAACACTGAACAGGGAAGTTGCTTTGTATGGTACTGTTCCCTTCCTTTCTTGAATCCCATGAACTTGGAACACATGTGCCATGCTCCTTCTTTGCTGGGACTAGCACCAGGTGGCAGACTCGGTGGTGTTTTCACGGTCTGACCATTGACTCTTCTCATTCCTTCTGGATTCTTGTTCTGGACGGTCAGTAAGGCAAGAGATGCAGCTGGGACAGGTGGCATCTTCAGTGTCACTGAGAGACAGATTGGCTTTTGGTAGTGGCTGCCTGACTCTAAGCATTGGTTCCCTGGCAGTTTTACCACCACAGGAAGTCAATCACAGGCATATGGACCAGGAAACGTTGTGTGAAAGTATTGGCACTCTTGCTCCTCAGTGGCTTTTGTTCTTTTCCGTCTGACATCCAGAGCAGCTTCTTTGTTACCAGCAGGCATCCCTTCTTATAACACAAAATCGCTTGTTTCCTCTTCCTTGTCACAATTCCCTACTGGACTATAGTTCATATTCTGGTTAAAATCCCGATATTAATTTCCAGTCACATACCTGGCCCCGGGGAAGAAGCCGTGGTAACAGCTGTAGAAAGGTGCTCTTGTCTCTGGCTTTGGATGGGTGCAGGCATCAAGGCGGGTGGCAGACATTGCCAGGCTTTTGGTCAGAGCTGTGGTGGGGTGTGCTTGCTGCCTCAGTATGGGCTTGGTGAGAACACTGTAGCTCTGAAGAAACAGCTACACACCCAGAAGTACCTGCAAACAGTCCTCAGGCAGCTCACCCTTGTTTCGCTGCCTCTTCAGGAACAATGGAATAAGCAGTCTCAGAAGAGGTGTGATGGGGAAGGATCTTCCCTTCCCCTTTGGGTACTTAATTCTAGTGCCATGTTCCTTCGAGTGGAAGGGAGCTATTAGAATTTCTGAAATAAATTGGATTTATGTTCATTTAGTTTTGGACATGGATTCCAGTTCAAGGCTGTCAGGACTTGAAGAAACATGTGAAGTAATCCAATCCTAAAAACAGGCAACTAGAGGTTTCTGTCGCCTGCTCTTCTGATTGCCCAGGCTCTTAAGCCTTGGATTTTGGGGTATTTCCCCAAGAGTGTCCTGTCTTTTCTCTCTGAAGTCTTCTCATCTTTTATTTCTTCAGCCACTCTTACCTAGAAGCTCTTGGTCTATCTGTTACGTCTGGATCTTTGTTTACACTGCAGAGTGTAGTGTAGGGAAAAGCATGGCCAAGAGAATTCATGCAGGTCCCAGGGCACATGGCATCTGAAAGCCAGCAAGTGACATCTTTAACATTGTGAATAGTGAGATGCTTGCTTGCATTGGCCTATATCACTTTGGAGAGCCTGCGCTACCCAGCTTTGAGACAGATTACAAAAGGCTTCTAGAATAAACACCTGGGGAGGGAGAGGAGCGTTAGAGAGGAGAGAAAAGCCCGAGTCAGCATATTCCATTCTCAACTGTCAGTATCAACAGCATTTTTCAAGGGCCAAGACATGGCACACAAAGAAACATCTCTTGACACTCTTAAGCTTCCCTTAGAGGAAGGAGGATGGAATCAAGCTGGCTTATTCTGTTCTTATCATACTTCAAAGCGTCTTAGCAGTGATCCAGGTGAAACAGATGTCTCACTGTAGGTGGAGGTTGTTGGTAAATAGTGGTGAAACAGGTAGACCCAGTCTTCACCTTTCTCCAACTCCCACTTGCTGAGGCCCAAGACGCCCAAACCATGAGCGTATATAACCCTAGAAATGCCACCAGATGTGGGATTCTCACCAGGAACCCGAATCTACCAGTCCCCACCATAGAGAGGACTTGGCTGGTGAGGGGCACTTGGCTATATTGCCAGTGCTGTTTTATTTGCTTACCTGAACCTTACTTTTCACTTATTTGGAAACTTTCAACCCTACCCACTACCTGTCTACTTTCTTCCTTCCTTTCCTCCCTCCTTGAAACTGGGACTTAAACCTAGTGCCTTGAGCATCCTGAGCAGGTGCTCTGCTGCTGAGCTACAGCCCAACTCCCCTGCCTTCTTCTTAGACTTGCCATGTCCCCAGTCCTTCATGCTTATTCCCACTTCTTCTACTCACCTTGAAGGCCTACATTTCGTTAGCCTTTTAGTTGTGTAAGGTTGAACACAGGCTTTATTAACCAGTGGGTCAGTTTTGTTAGGCTCAGCTGACTAGGAAACACAATGGCATATGGGATTGGTTTTCTAAAGGCACTCTTTAAATCTGTACTTAATTTTGCTCAATACAAGAGGATCTCAACTTGAAAGAAAAAGAAAATATTTAGAAATTGAGTGAAGACACCCTTGATTCTGTTATGATATCTTAGGCAGGTTCTGTCTTAATGATTTGTACTTAAGAGAGCAGGTTATGTTTTTAAGCTGTAGGCTTTTCTGTACTGCTTCATAGCCAAATTGACTGTGGGACAGCCAGCTTCTCCATGTTTCAGCAGAGACGGGAATATTTGATAGAACGAGGCCAGTTTTTCTGGTTGCTGTCCACAAGTGAGCTGACCCAGTTTCTAAAAGTGTCGCCTATTCGCCAAGGTATTTTTCTATTAGCAGTGGTCTTATATATGGTACATATATATACATATGTATATAATGTACATGTGTGCATGTATTTTATTGGCAGAGAGGAGGTGGGGTTTACTTTGGTCTTTGTACATGTTTTAATTCCATAGTATCTCAAAAGGAAGTCACCTCTAGCCCAGAGTCTCCAGCTTATTATAGCATGACCAAAAGGACTCTTTATATCCTTGTGTCTGTTAGGAAAACTCTCTTACACTGACGTCAGGACTGCCAGCATTAATCAGAAAGCACACTGTATACTTGTCACTACTAAACAGCTGTGTATTCTTCCCAGTAAGTGTTGAAGAAGATCTACAACCCTGGGAGGGAGACATCTCAGTGGTTAGAGTGCTTGTTGTGCAAGCGTGAAAGTCTCAGTTGGAATCCCAGAACCCATGTCAAAAGCTGGTCATGGCAGTGCTTGGCAGTGCAAACCTTTAATCCCAGCAGTGGGCAGCAGAGATAGGAGGACCTGGGGGCATTGCTGGCCAGCCATGCCAGCCCATAGGTGAGCAACAGGTTCAGTAAAATACCCTGTCTCAGAAAATAAGGTGTAGAACACTTGAAGAAGACACCAAAGCCATGTGCATGCCATGTGCATGCATAGGCAGGGGCACCCATATGTATATGCATGCTCTTAACTCCTTCCACTCAACACACACACACACACACACACACACACACACACACACAATTTTTTTTTAAAAAAGGTTTAAACCCTGGCACTAAAATATTTTTCCTTAAAAAAAAAAAGAAAAGAAAAAAACCTCTAAGGCTAACAGTTATCAAGATTGTTTTCAATCCCATGTCAATAGTGTGTTGATGAGTGAGAGTAAAGAACTCTCTATGTCACTTATATTTCCATCAAAGAAGTTTTAGTCTGGCTTGGCTGTAGAATGGCATACATGCAGATGACCTAAGAACACCTGAGGAAGGGACAGGGAGGGACAGGACAGTCAGTTTACTGAGAACTGTGTGTTCAGACTCCAAGGGATTGAGGACTGTGGGGAATAAAAGCTGGGTTATTTAGGTAGCTGGCCGAACATCTTTGTCTGTCAGTTAAGACATTGTGCCATTTCCTGTGTGCCAGTGTGAACAATAAAGTGACATTTTGTGACATTAGACATCTCTGTAAGGAATGGGGACAAGCTTTCCAGTTATGTGATAGGCTGGATTTGAAATGGATCAATACATGTACTAAGTAAGAAACAACATGTATAGAGTTTCTACTCTAAAGGTCAGAAATCCCTTAGCCACTGCTTCTGGTAATTCAATTATTTTTCATCATTTTTCATTCATCTTTTAGACAATTGGATACTGAATTTTTATGCCGTTGAAGCCACTGTTGCCCAGACATTGTGTACCTATGTGGATGTCTGTGTGGACTCACCCTGCAGAGATGGAGTGCTGGGATCCTCCCTTGTGTACTGTTGCTAAGATGTGTTTCTGCCGAGGCTGGCATGCCATTTTCTTTCAGATCTCTGTCTGCCATGATTGGCAATGTCACTACCTTCTCTCCTGGTTTATTAAAAAAAAAAAAAAGGTATATAACATTATGTTCACTGAATAGTAGTGTATGCAGATTAAGAATTTACCTTTTGAAGACACAATTGCAAAATAATTCTCATAGTAATGGAAAGTGTCATTATGGGGAATGTAGCATTGCACCTTGCATCCTGGCCTCAGTGAATGTGTATTCCCAGTAGACAAAGATAGAGGACTAAGAACAGAAGGGGCCAGGCGTTGGTGGCGCACGCCTTTAATCCCAGCACTCGGGAGGCAGAGGCAGGTGGATCTCTGTGAGTTCGAGGCCAGCCTGGGCTACCAAGTGAGCTCCAGGAAAGGTGCAAAGCTACACAGAGAAACCCTGTCTCGAAAAACCAAAAAAAAAAAAAAAAGAACAGAAGGGGCTGTGGTGGGCCATTGAGAGTCTGTGATTTTTACTATTAAATCACTGTAGCTCTAGTTAAGTCTCTAATTCCATTTTTCACAGAAAGATTCAGACATTGAAATACTTTGTAGATGCAGCCTCTGAGGAGATGATGCACTATCCGTGTACTGGAAGGAACTGGACAGTGTACTGCTGTCCTCTTGTAGCTCTGTGAGCATCTTTCAAGGGCAAAAGCCACACGTCTACTTAAGGAGTCAGAAACATATCACTCCTGTTTTTGTTTGCTATTTGACAAACCAAAAGCCCTGGAACCATACCACAGTTTTATTCCAAAATGTGAAGTTAATTAAAATAATTTAAAAGTCTGTAAAGAACCAATAGCACAATCCAAAACAGATCCTTAGTCTGGTTTTGGAGGGGTGTGGGGGTACTGGATTACTTTGTTCCTTTGACTGATGGCAAACCAACTTCTTAAAATCCTTGGTGGAGTGTTACCTGCCAAGGAGCTTCTACATACCAGTCCTGAAGATGATGCAGCCAGGCCCTGACCTCTACCCACTGGTTCCTTGGCTCTTTGGGGTCAATAGGGAAAGGCACTAAGGTCTGGTCCACGGTACTGCTGCTACTCAGCGTTTCTTCCCTTTATCTAAGCTATCTAAGTACCAGCTAGAAATTCCTAAGTCATTGGCTTTGCTCACCAGTGCCTCAGCTCCTAGCCCTTAGTACGTGCTCAAATTGGTTATTTCAAAGAATACCCTTGTCCCTATGGCTCTGTAGCCATGGTGTGTAGTCCTCTCTGAGCCACGGGCATGCCCTGAGACTCTAAACATGACTGCCTAGACCTGCACTGTCCAATATGGTAGCTACTACATGCCTTTGTTATTTCAATTTAAATTGTATACATTTTTAAAAACAGCCCTCATTTTCCCTAGTTATTTCTTGGTTTAGGTTTTCATCTCCTTGAGAACACTAAGAAGTTAGAATATGAGTGGCACTACTGTGTGCTGGCCTCGGTGCTTTCTCTGCTGCCCTGAGAACCCAGGGCTCAATAGGTCCATGTGGCTGTCCTGCTGAATAGCATGAGTGGCTAGAGTCATGGCAGAAAATTCTGCTGGACACAGAACTTCACTGAGTTTTCCTGAGCCTAATGAGTTTCTTGCTTGTGTTTGCAATGCAGCTGTCTGCTTCAGGAAGTGAGGGTTCTGAAACAAGAAGGACCTTCAGGAGCTGCTTCACACTGTGACATGTCTGATCCCTTGTGCCCATCACTGCAGCATGAACAAGGTAAGGGATATTTTGAATATGCTTTTTGAATTTTCCTGTATCATGATTTTCTTGGGCACATATGTCTGTCCACGGCCCAAGGAGGTTGCTTTTCTTGCCATTATAGTTTTAGAGGTTGGGTGGTCATATAATCTTCATAAGTCATCTTTCAGGCAGGGTGCAGGAGCTGATGGACACTTCGTGATTCTGTGGTCCTCTAGAGTATTTCTTGCATTTCCCAGAGGTGTTTAATAGCTGAAATGTTGGCTGTTTGTGTGACTGTGTTGACATGACTATTGAGGAATTAGTCTGTAGAGCTAGATTTCCTGAGATGACTATCAGCTCTGCTAGACCTCAGGCAAGTGACCTAACTTCTTGATACCTCTCTTTTCTCATGTGTAATATGCTGACAATAGTGGGTGAAATGTACTAATTCATGTACCACTTGCCTTGCATAGTGCCTGTCTATATTACAGGCCCCTTAGAAACATTGGACACAGTTTTGATGCTGGGACACTGTTAGCCCATAGACATAGCTGCAAGAGAGTCTAGCAAGTATTTGCAACATTTCCATTTGTTCTCTGATTGATTTGCTGAGTAGCAATTGATTACCAGATGGGCACATTAGGGATAAGTGATGAGTAAGGTTTGGATTGAGCTGCTAGCAGGTGGCAGACCATTTCAGGTTTGAGTATTCTAATAAGTTATGTACCAGAATCTCTGTAGGCACAGAAGAAATAGTCAGATCTCTGACAGTCTTAGCTTTCTATTGTTGTGATAAAACACTGACCAAAAGCAGACTTGGGAAGGAGAACATTTATTTGGCTTATAGCTTATAGTCCATCATCAGGGGAAACCAAGGCAGAAACAGAACCAGAGACCACAGAGCAATGCTGTTTACTGGCTTCCTTCCATGGCTTACTCAGCTTGCTCCTTTATCACACCCAGAACTACCTGCTCAAGTACTGCCCACCGTGGGCTGGGCCCTCCCACATCAATCATTAATCAAGAAAATGCTTTATAGACTGTCCTGTAGGCAATCTGATGCAGGCATTTTCTCAATTGAGGTTCTTCATCCCAGGCCACTCCAGTTTATGTCAAGTAAGTTGACAAAACAAAACAAAACCAGGGTGGTGACCCAGGAGAGACAGTACAGAGGAGGTGAAATTCTGAGTTGGAACCTGGATGGGAAATGGTAATTTTCTGAGCAGACAGGGTAGAACTAGGCACTACAGCTAAAGGGCAAAGCCTGTGTTTGGGCACAAAGGCATATGAGAAGGTCTGGTATGCTCAGAAACAGCAGCTGTTTGGCATGGCTGGAGCAGAGTCCTCTTTCCATGACACATGGCACTGTGACAAGAGAACTCTCTAGTGAGTGACTGTCCTCTGCATTTGAGGATTTTCTCATGGTATCCCCTCCTTCCCATTCTAGTCATGACAACAAAAATTGTCCCCTTGTGTTTATTCCCCCATGTCCCTTGGCAAAGATCCTCTCTGGTGAGAACTACACAAGTGGTGGCCAGAGGCCATGCATGAGCCCAGTGATGGAGGGAAGGCCAGCTTTTGAGCCACAAATGGATGTGAAACAGGAGAGAGGTTTCTAGAAAAACAGACATCTCATGACATGTGGTAGACTTAGGGGTGCTTTGGTCTTGACTGCAGAAAAGGCATTTAACCTGCTGAGTCCCTGGTCTAAAGCTACCCCTAGGGGATTTTTCTTAGTTCATTCTTGCCTTTCAAATGTGGGAGGAGCTAAGGCCCCTTCAGTGTTTGCACCTTAATAGGAGGTTGTGGCTGCTACCATTTCTGAAGGGGCCTGAAAACCAGAACAAAACAACAACAACAACGGAATCAATTATGTAGAAGAATTTTACATTTGGCTGAGCTGACCCCTCTCCCCCCTGCACTAAAAAAAAGGAAGCCTCCTGTTGGATGTCCCACTGTCCCCCACAGGTCCCTATCCAAGCTTGAGTACTTAGCTTTTAACAGGCTAAGAAGTCAGCCTTGGGAGTTTTGAAAGATAGACCACAGTTCTGCCCCATAGTCATGGCTGGAGACAGAAGTCTATCATCACAAACCCTGGCTTCTGTTATTTTGAGGTTGGTATACTGGAAAGTCAAGACAGTGCTTGGGAAACTTCTAAGCCATACGCACAGTTCGTGGCATCAGCCAGCTCCAAGTTGCCTCCAGGGCATCTCAGCAACTGATGTCATGGTCCTGCTCTTAGAGTACACTTAGGAAGCAGACTCTTGGGAACCATTAGGTGTGTCTGTGCTTGGGAAGTAGTGTTCTGCCTGCATGGCCCAGTGAATGACTTATTTTATATCATTTTAATTGGAAGGAGTGATTAAGCTGGATGTGCCACTCCCCTTGGTCAGCATTTTCTCTCTCTCTGTTTTTTTTAATGACTTTCTTGGCATCAGACAAAGGATAGGTCTTTCTCTGGGTGAGGAAATAGCTCTTCTCAATACAATAAAACTACATCTCATCAGTGAGGTATGTAACAGAATGCTGGAAGTGTGGTTATGGGTGTGGCTGGTGTTCTGAGTGGATTTGTTCCTAGAAAGCTGGGAGACATTTCAACTGTACCTCTTCATTGGATAGATCCTCTAATTCTGTCCTTCCTTCCTAAATATCAGCTAGTGTGATTTCAGTTAGGGAAAGGACAGGACAGAAGGTAGCCACAGGGTTCTAGAGTTCCTACTCCTTTGAGGCACCAGGGTGACACTAGTGACAGATTTTCTTTGTGCTCTGTCAGGGCTGCACCCTCTAGAAAACAGGAATGGCCCCCATGGCACAAGGAATTGCTAGCTTATTTTAGTAATTTGATGGTGGGGCTAACCTAGTAGCTAGTGAACTGCATCCACCAGGTAGGGCTTCTATTTCTCCAATTTTTCCCTTCTTACCTGTGGCTGGGGGTGAGGGTGTACTGTGCTGATGCCTCTGCTTTACTGTGGGCAGACAGGGGAACAAGGTATTCCTAGGCTCACTGTGAACAGACTGCCGTTTCCTGAGGCTAGCATGTGTGGATTATGTCCATTGGCTGTGCATTCTAGAAAGTTTACCTCATGCTGACTCACCTTCCTACCACCATAAAACAGGCTTAGTGGCTGTACAATCTGAGCCTTACGCATTGAACAAGTTGTGAGATGCATGTTCTCTGGGACACCCGTTCCACACCTCACCCCTACCCATTAGACAGGAAGACCATCTTTCCAACTTTCTTAGGCATTTTTCTAAAACTGACTTTTCGATCTTTATGATGATTGACAAATTTCACAATTGGGAGTTATTTTAATTTTATTAAAAGCCTTTATCTTTTCTAATTTCTGGAATCATTTTTCCTGATATTTGTAAATATCTACCTCACCTCACATTATACACTTATATTCCTCACAAGGATGAATGTTTGGGGTTTATCTATATTCTGTATGTGCTGCTATGGCTGTAAAGAAAGAAATGTAGTTTGCAACAAAACAAAATGAACAAACTAAAAACACCAGACAAAATGGGAAAATCATGATCCCCAAAGGAAAGCAGTGCAGGGTGATGCCCCTCACTGCATACGGCCTCGGAGGTCACAGACCGCACCCACAGTGATGGGGTCTCCTCCTGAAAGCTCCTCTTGTGGCAATCTCAAGGTGATGGCCCATCACTCTCTCACACAGTTGTCACTTTCATGAAGGTATGTCACATGACTTCTTTGGGTTGATGAGTACATTCCATCTGATTAGAAAACAAAAATGCCTTTTCTGATGTCACACAAAAATGACCCTGTCCCTTTCTGCACCTCACCGGTGGTGACACAGTCTTCTTCCACACCCTTGTCACGTTCCAGTGAGGCCAGCTCTGCTTTGATGGCTTTGTAAGAGTGCAGAGTGCCATAGCATGCAGAGGGGTTTAGGAATGCCTCTGATCTCTATTGTGCAGATGCTTGCTGGAGTAATTAACTCCCGTCCCCAAGTTCTTCTCTGAATGTGCCTAGCTCCTCACTGCTGTATCAGCGGCGGAAGCAGCTTCACATTGATACTCAGGTCAATATCTCTACAGTCAACTAAAAAGTAAACCAGAAATTCACTTCATTTCTCCCTTCTTCTGCAGTCTTTCTTACTTTTCACATACCATGACACAGTGAAATCCAGAATTCATTCCCCTGGTTTATCCACCCAGCCCTTGGTGTAGACATGGCTCTAATTTATCAATTATATCTTATAATTTATAAATTATCAGTTATATTTTACTTATCAGAAACATTTTACTGAGCACCAGCACAGATTCTCACACACATCCTGAGTTCTCTGTGTTACGCTTGCAGTAAACCAGTCAGAAAAAAGAACAGGCTGTCTGAACTTCCACTCTGCCAACGGTGGAGAGAGTCATCCCATCCCGGGCTTCAAACATGAACCTGATGTGAAATGGTTCTCCAGCTTAAACTTCCTCTGCTGGAGAGCAAGCTAACAAGCTGCTGGGTCCAGACAAGGACTGGGGCAATAGTAAAGCCAGCAGCTCTCCTCTTTCCTCTCCAGCACAGCCTCAGTGCAGTGCTCTCACCAAATGCCCGACCTGTGTTTAATCCGCACCAGCTTCCATTTTCCTGGAGGAGTAGCTAATCCTCCTTGGGTCAGAAATGGAAGAACTATAGCTTTAAAAAAATCTAGTAACGTGAAGGAAAAGCTAAGTAAGCATTAAGTGAGCTTGAAATAAGGAAGACATTCTTAATTCCTGGTACAGACATTTAAAAAAAAATACTCTACCTGTGTATTACCTCATTTTTTCTTTACATCAAAAGATATTATCAACTAGTTTAAAAGACAAGCTGAGGTTTTGTGTGCGTGCATATGTGTGACTGTGTGAGTGTGTATGTATGTGTGAATGTTTGTGTGTGTATATGTGACTGTGTGTGTATGTGTGAGTGTGTGTGAGTGTGTGTATGTATGACTGTGTGTGAGTATGTGTACATATACATAATGCATGTGATGGATAGCCAATTTGCTAATAGTGATTACAAATCAGAAAAACAAATGATAAGATGAAACAATTATTTTAATATAAAGTGAGCAGAAATATAAAACCCATAAAGGAAAACTAAAAATAAATAACATGAAAAGTTTTAAACTTAAGAGTAATCAAAGAAATGCAAATAAATTACAGCTGATCAAAATTTGAAATTTTACTCAGTAGAGGTAGGAATTGAGGATGCACACTGAAAGAACTTATTTTTCAAGGGCAGTTATTGTATGCCAAAGCCTAATTCACATCCTTTGACTGATAGATTTCATTTATACAATATTAACTCAAAAGAAAACTGCCATGAATGTATGTAAAATTTTTGCCGAGATATTAAACAAAATATTACCATTTTCTCAGGTAGTTAAGTGTGGTAGAGCCATATAGTAAAATTGCCAGGGAGACATGGAGGAGTATTCAGTGACCTAAACAGACAACTTGAGAGGAAGGCATGTTACATAGCATTATGTAGGCTTTGCTTATTATGTCCCTGTTTAGAAAGATTTGTGCCTGCCCACAAGAAAGGCTGCAGGTGCATGTCAGCATATTATAGCAGTATCTTTTCACATGTGTGTTTCAATTCTTCTTCAGCAATGTGGGGTTCCTCATGTTAAAGTAATTTTTTAAGATACTAAATTATGTTTAAGATATGAATTCCACCTTTTGAAAAATATACATGATAGAAGACACTACCAGAAGGCTGGTAGTGGTAAGTACATGACATATATCCATTTCTTTCTCATTTTTCTCCCCAGATTTTCTATTTTCCAACTTTCCTGCAAGTATTTGTACATTTCATTAATGGCCAGAAAAGGCAAATACTTAGAAATAAACACTATTGTAGTTGCCTTGCACTTGAGATACGTGGGTTAAAGATGTTTAGAGGACACATAACAAAGGAGAAAGAGGTTGTCTTCAGCTTTGATTTGAAGAAATCAGCTTTGATTTGGGCATTGCACATTACTGCTGCTCCAGTGCCAGTTTGGGATCCATTGTCAGCAAGGGGTGGATGCTCTAGGTAAGGATGAGGTCCTATGGTTCAGTGGCTCACTTTTTGAAAGTAGATGTCACATAATTTCTCCATTTACCTGTTCAAAGATACTGTTGATTTAGGTTTCAAACTGAGATTTGGGAACTCTAGGGGAGACTCTGAGACCCTTCAACCCCTTCAAGTGATTCACCCCCAAGATCAGTTTTCATGACACCAAGATAGCATTTATTCTTTCTCTCTCAAACACATGGGACAGTGTTTCAGGAGATTGTGTGGTGACATAATCCAGGCAGTTCTTGGAATATGTGCTTATGTTTTCATGTTCCTCATATGGCTTAGTTTTAATCTCCAATATGATAGTTATAGGAATAACCCACAGAAACAGAGGTTTTTCAGGGTCTCCATTAATGCATAAACCTATAAAGGAATCTTGAGACTAGAGTTGAAGAACCAATTAGCTGAATTAAATGTGTCATGTGTGTAGGGAGACCTCCTTCATCAAGAAGATGGATCCTGGAGTACTGAGGACATCACTTCTGTTTGTATCTTCTGTATCCTTAAGAAGTAGTTGCCCTTAGTCCTTCTAACAGCTTCATTTTCATAGTTTGGGAGGCTGAAAAGGAACCTGCTTACAAACTAATGTGTGATGGGTAAACCCAGTACTATTGAATGCAGGGTGTGTGGACTAGTGAGGGGCACTAGATCACCTGACTGTCTTCACTTTGATCACACTGGGAAATTTAGTGACACTGGGGTTGGGACAGGGATATAATTCTTTTCTGAGAGAAACAAAAGTGTATATTTAAAAGAAAACTGGGCCAGGTGTGGAGTTGCATGTCTGTAATCCCAGCACTGAGGTAGAGGCCAAAGATGGCAAGTTTGAAGCTAGCCTTGGCTACATTTCTAGGCCAGCTGGAGGTACATGGGGGGAATCTGTCTCCAAAAACTAAACAAAAAAAGTAAGGATTGGCCATCTCATCCAGTAGATGACTGTTTGTCCTGAAGGAAAGAGGACACAAATCTTATTTTTTATTTTTATATGTACTTTTTAATTAATTTTTTCATACAATATGTCTTCATCATGTTTTCCTCTTAACTCCTCCCAGATACTCTTCATCTTACTACTTACCCACCCAACTTTGTTTCTCTCTCTCCCCCCCCCACCAAAAAAAAAATCCCCACAAGAACAAAAATCAAAACAAACAAGAAAATATCAGTAAGACAAAAAAAAAAAAATATCGAAATAAAACAAAAGCCCACGGGGGGAAAAAAAAACATGGAGTTTGTTCTGTGTTGGCCAATTACTCTTGGGCGTGGGGCCTGCCCTGGAGTGTGCTTAATGTACCCAGTGACACTCATTGGAGAAAGCTGATTTCCCCTTGCCACTAGACAACAAGCACAGATCGCCTCTTTATTAAACCCTGTGTCCACTCCCTCCTCTCAGTGCTGGGATCCTGTCTGGTTTGAACCTGTGCAGGTCTTAATGAGTTCTGCACAGTCTCATTCATGCACAGTTCATATGTGCATCAGTCCTCTTGCATCTGGAAGACAGTCTTTCATTGGAGTCATCACCTCTGGCTCCACATCCTTGTCCACAAGATCCCTGAGCTTTGAAGGAAGGGGGTTGATGAAGACAGCATTTAGGACTACTCCAAAGTCTCTGACTCTGCCTATTTTAGAATTCTGGGTCTCTGTGATAATTCCTATCACTACAAGAAGAAGCTTATCTGATGAGGGTTGAGCAAGGCACTGATCTACTGGTGTCATTAGGAATCATTTTTTTGCCACGTTACAATAATGTATTAGATATTACCTGTGCCCATGACCTATCTAGTCTCAGGTTTGGGGTTTTGTTTGTTTGTTTATTGTTTTGACACTGTGGCAGTGTTAGGCATGGGTTCTATCTCATGGAGCGGGCCTTAAATCCAATCAGAAAGTGGTTGGTCACTCCTATAACATTTGTGTCTGTGTTGCATCAGTATATTTTGCAGGCAGGTCACTGCTGTAGGTCGTAGGGTTTGTAGCTGGCAGATTTTAATGATTTTTTTTCTCTTCTGGTAGTGTGCAGAGTACCTTCCAGTACTATGAACACTAGTCTGTAGAGGTCAAGCCGCTAGCCAAGCACCAGCTTGCCTTCTCCGTGTTTGATGTTGTAAGTATTGTCCTCAGCAGTAGGGTTGTAGAAAGTAACCATTAGCCTTGGCAATAGCCTGTGATGTTTGAAGTGGAGGTGGGGGCAGGGGGTTCTGTTAGACTCCTCTGGCCAATGCCTGACTCCTCAGGATGTAACTCATTCCTGGCACTGGAAGTTTTACTATGTGACCTAAGATGTCTGGTTGGGGCCTTGTGAGTAGACACATTGTAAACAGTTAACTGTGTTTAAGCAATCCTTGGCTTTAAGATGCATGCAAATGACTGTAGAATAGGTACATTTTAGAGAACTGTTTCCTAAGTTTTCTCGAATTGTTTCTCCAAGTTTGGGGCTCTCCTCTTTTGTGTAGAGCCAGAGGTGTAGAGCACTGTGTCTCCTTGGAGATGCGGTTCTTCTCTGAATCTCAGGGCAGCCGCAGTAGAACAGTTGTTGTTGCTGCTTTGTCTAGAGGCAGTCTGCAGGGCTTGGGGTAGATAGACACTGAAAGCCTGAGCTGGTTGAACCTTATGTGAGTGGTTGTGCTGGTGTGGTCCAAAGAGACCTTGAGGCAGCAGGTACTACCTGCAGTGTCCCATGAACCCAGGAGAGCCCTTGTGAGGGAATCAGGTGCCTGACTTAATAATCGTGCCCAAAACCTGCCAGAGAAGATGAAGGAAAATCCTGGTAGTTAGGAGGTACAATATGGTTTCAGAGTAGAAAAACAGCCAGAGAAAATAAGGGCAGTAGATTGTCACGGTAGTAATGAAATCGTAGTCTGAAAGGGCTTGTGGTGAACTGGGATAGGTCTTTGATACATGTCTTCAGGTCTCACTTGAAGGCTCCATCACTGCTTCACAATTGAGTGGTGCTTTCACACACATACGGGACAGATTCCTTTGGAAATCTTGTTCGTCCATATTTCTTGAGGATTTAGAGAGGAATGCCTAGACTTTCCTTCATTAGAAACAGGCTTTGCTACCCCAGTACTGAAGTTTTGTGCCAGGCTCTTGTGGTACTTGGATGTTGACTGGGTGGCTTCTTCTCTGCACCCCTGTATTGAGCTGAGTCTGTGTACCCCCCAGCTGTGTGCAGAGGCCCTGTGGAAGCTTGCTGTGGACTGCCATCTCTTGTCAGGCTGATGGCTACTGAATTCTGTAACAGGCTAGTAATCTTGGCCTCTGTGAATCAAACAGAGGGCTGCTTCTGTCTCCCTTCCTGGTCCTCAGTCTTGCCCTTTTCTTCTCATTACTAAGCAGTAATGGATATAATTAGGTTATGTCCTATTTAGTTAATTGGTGATTGGGAACAGGATTGTTTAGTTGCTTAGTTAGTATGTAGTTGTCCATCTTTAGAATATTGACTCATTTGTCTGATTTTGCAAACAGTATCATCATCTCGAACAGTGAGAAGGTTTATATGAAGGGAAACAGCTAACAAAGAGATTACTCCCACGGCAGGCTTTTCGTCCCAGGGCCTGGAGTTTTAAACCAGTTCTTCCCTCTTCCTTTCTGGCACCGGGGCCTTACAGTGTGTGACCATGAGCCGTCACTCTTCTGTGTCTCTTGTCCCAAGGTTTTCCATTTCTGTTGGATGTTCTCACAGAACCCTGCTTTGGAGTACATGTGGATCATTGACTTTGTTTTTAAAAACCTCATACTGTGTGATAAGATTAATACGTGGACTGTACTGGATAGAGATGCCTACTTAGAATATATAAAACTGCACGTTGCAAAACTCCTTTAGTGTTTAAAAGTCATTTCTAGACAAATGTAAGTGACAGTGTCAACCCATAAATGGAAACACTTAGACTTGATTAATCATGGCTTCTGTACCCCTCTGGTTTGTCTATTTGGGTTTCTTTTCTTCTTTTTTTTTTTTTTTCCTTAATGCAACAGCTTTGTAACTTCTTCTTCTTAAATGCATAAGCATTATCTTGAGAGTCCAGGCTCAATTAGGCAGAAATCTAAGCAATTAATTAAAAGATCCAACCTGGCCAGGGAGGGAAGGTGTCAACACATGTCATAGTGGTCAGGAACACCGGTTAATTAGAGCAGGGGGACATTGTGGTAAATTACGGGGAAAAAGTGCTGGCCGAAACTCGCGATGTATGCTTCTATTATTCCTAAACCTAACCCATAAACAATTTGTTGTGACAGCTCTGGGCTGAGATTATGGCTAAAAATAGGCACGTTATTGAAGAAAAAGAATATTTAACAGTTGAAATTTCGTGAGAGACTGATGCTGTTTCATTGTGATAATTCCCCCCAATGGCACATTAGTGATGCTGCTGACTACAGACTCTAATAGACTTTAATAATGTGTATTTTAGAGGCCTGATACACAACGGGATAATGTATAAAACATTCATTATGGAAAATTGCTACCTTTTTATTTAATGAGAAAGCGGCCGAAACAAAACCACTGCTCTGTCGTAGCACCAGGTTCCTGGGCATGAGAGTGCTGAACCGTGGCTCCCACCTACATTTCCTGTGCTCTAAACAAGTCGCAATCATCTTTACTTTCTTGTTCCACGGATGAAACCGGGGCTGTAAAAACACTCTTGTTTTGGATCAACCCTTGTTCAAATCATGGCTCCACCTGTCTTCATTGCCTAAGCAACTTATGCAAGTTGCTCAACATGGAGCTACATGGAATGTGGTCTGTCTCACAGGTTGTGGGGGGTAAGTTAAGTGTTGGCATGGCAGAGGCCATACACGCTGGGCACGCAGCAATTTCCATTATGACAACTTTCTACAACTGTTTCTTTTTATGCCTCTCGTTTCTGTGCTTGTCTGTTGTGGGGAAACAGGAAGGGGTCCAGAGGAGAAAGTACAGTTAAAAAGCCTTGATAAGTAGCACCCGACACAAGCCTTGCCTGGGATTTTGGTGTGACCCTAATGTATAGCAGCTTAAGAGTCCTGCTGCTGAAGGAGAGAGAAGAGCATGGAGCAGATGCCTGGAGAACAGTGGAGCATTTATCTCTTTTAATGAGGTAACATCATTAGGATGACAAAGTGCAGAGCGTCAGTACGTGAAATGGACTAGCATTACCTGTTCACAGTGCACGATTGTTACCGCACAGCCTCGCATCCGCTGGATTTCCGATTCTGTCTTATCTGATATCTGGGCCACTGGCCTTGATCTCTCAGAATAGATCTACACCTTGGGGCTCTCCACAGAATCAGGGAGAGGGACTAATTGGATAAATGAGGGAAAATCCAGGGTGTTTATAAGCTGCCGTACAATCAAGGGGCGTCTCAGAAAGGATGGAAGCCTCTTTTCCCTTCGTCTCCTTGAAGTGGCTGCGCACCCTGACTCCTTTCCCCTCCATCCACACTCCCGGCTCTCTGTCTGCTTCTGCTGTAATGTCAGAAACACTAATCATGTCAGACTGTGTGACACTGCCAGCCCTGACATTCACAACAAAGAGGGAAGAGAGAGAGAGGAGAGAGATGATGGGGGGAAGGGGGGAGAAAACAGCAGGTAGGGGCTTGTTTTTTTTTTTTAAATCACACGTAAAACCTACAGCTGCAGAATCACCAACATTCTAGACAGATCACATCCAAAGAAAATCAAGGAGGGTGCAAGGTGAATTCTGATGGAGATTTCAATTGGGCCACCCAGATTTCGAGTTACTATTTTCCATCCTGCAGATTTCAGTTCATAGCCTTTCTTGTAATTACCATGGCTGAGATTTCTTTCCTTCGCTTAAAAACAGAAAGCATTTCTCTCCCAGTCTTTATCCAGTTTCCCTCTGCAGTGGAGCAGAGTTAAATGAGGCTTATAGTAGGAAGTACATGCTCTCTCTGAGCTCTTCCATTTTCTTACCAGATTCTGTAATTTAATCTGAACACCAGTCACTTCAAGAAAGAAGTCACTGCTGAGAGGCGTCTCCTGGCCATGACTAAGGTGAATGAGGACATCAGGTGTGAGCCTCAGTGGCCTCCCAGAGCTTGTTGATGTGTGTATGCCGATGCTGCTGAGCCTGCTGCTCCCTGGCTGCTGGGAGTAGGCTTCCCTCCCCTCCAGCACCTCTCTGTTTGGAATCAGGCTGGCGAGGGGGCTCCAGTCTTCACTTTGCAGCAATCGTGACCTGGAAACCTGCTGCTGCCTGCGTTTAAATCCAGATGCTGTGATCTAAATGGAGCTCAGGCAGAACCAGCCCTGGCCTTTTATAAACAGAGACTCCAGCTGCCAGCTCAGCTTTGGAGGGATTTTGAACCAGTAACTCCTAGCTAGGATGTCTCCCCTTTCCCCTTTTCTTTATGCAAGAGAGAAAAAAAATAACAGCAAGCTCATACATAGTACATGGCAGTTACCTTGTTAGAAAGACTCTGCATTTTTGAGTATACTTAAGGACCAGCAGTTTTATAAATCCAGTGACTTCTTTTTGGATTGCTTTAAAGTAATGTGATTGCAACCTCTTTCTTGTCCTTAGCACCCAATCAAAGCCTTTCATACAGGGGCCACTTAGAAGAAATGCTCCCTAATATGCAATAAAAAGGCTTATTTACAATTCTTGGGGGAAATTGTACTTCTATAAGCATAAAAGAATGAATTTGTATACTAGTGAGAATTTGGGAAATTGCCACCAAATATCTTTCCTGTAAAGCTAAATCTTCTTTGGAGTTCATTTTGCTCTGAGGTTTCACATTGATTGTTCTTTGTTTTTGCTCTTTTGGGGGGGTCTGCCACCCAGCTCTCATATAAATCATACGTGGAGACTTGTTCTTACTTATAAATGCCTGGTCTTGGCTTGGCTTGTCGCTAGCCAGCGTTCCTTAACCCGCCTGTCTTTTGCCTCTGGGCTTTTCCAGTTCTCTTACTTCTGTAAATCTTACTCCATGGCTTGCTATGCAACTGGGTGGCTTGGCTGGTCCCTGGAGTCCTCCTCCTTCTCTGGATACTTCTTTCTCTCTCCTCCCAGATTTCTCCTTCTGTTAATTCTTTCTGTCTGCCATCACCACCTGTCCTTTTTCTGCCTCTTCATTGGCCATTCAGCTCTTTATTAGACCATCCGGTGTTTTAGACAGGCAAAGTAACACAGCTTCACAGAGTTAAACAAATGCAACATAAACAAAAGTAACACCCCTTAAAATAATTTTCCCCAACAATTGATGGCATTTGCATTGTTCTCTGATGTAGTCCTGTTTGCTTTCATTTACATGCAGTTAAAGGACTTTAAATCCTGGATAGGGTAATGCTAGCTGTGATAACAAATAGGCTCTAAATGTGTTTGGCCTGACACAATAAAAGTTTCCTTTCTGGCTCAGTACCATGGAGGTATCTGCTCAGCAGTATGCTTTTATTCTGAAGTGATGGAATTCTGTGCCAGGCCCTTTCCATCTTCTGTTTTACTGTCTGTATTGGTCTGCTCAAGCTATGGGAGCAGAGCACTCCAGCCTGGGTGGCTTGAATAAAATTGCTATCTCTCTGTTCTAGAGACTAGAAGTTCAAGGCTGAGTTGTAGGCAGGGCTATTTACTTCTGTGGTTGTGAGCCAAGGGTATGGTCCAGGCTTCTCTCTCTGCTGCCATTACTTTGATCTGCAATTCATCTTTCCTGTATTTTGTGACTGGGTCCAAATATCTGCCCCACCCCCCACTTCCTGTCTTTTTGAGACAGAATCTCACTGTGTAGTTCTAGCTGGTCTGGAACTTGGTATGTAGATCAGGTTGGCCTTGAATTCTCAAAGATCTACCTCCCTCTGTCCCCCAAGTGCTGGAGTTACAGGAGTGTGCCAGCACACCAGGTCCCAAATTTCTCTTTTATGAGAATACAAGTCATACTGGATTAAGGGCCTTCTCTATTCCAGTATTAATCTTAACTAATTTATCTGATGACAGTCCCATTTTCAAAGAGGTCACACTGTGGTTTGGGATTTGATATATGAATTTGGAGGAGAAAGGGAGGATAGTTCAACCCATGACACCATCATGGATTGAGACATGTAATTGTCTTCCTCTGGGTGATGGACAAAGAAGAGCAGGAAGAAAGAGCCTTTCTTCTTAATCCTGAGAGATCAAAGCACAGCAACATCTTTTCTTCTCATGCCTTGGCCAGAGCTAATCATCCAGCTCTACCCTAAGGCAAGGCAGCCTGGGAAATGTAGTATAATCCCTGGATGAATGGCAGTTATGCTAGATGGCTTGCAGATACATCCGCATGCAATCAAGCTGCCCATCTTTCTAGGAAAATGTGTCTGTGCTTCATTTGCTCCTGAGCACACCCTCAGAGAGCACTAAAACAGTGTGAAAGTCTCAAGGCTTGGGAATTCCACTGGGTGCAAGCCCAGTGATGATTCCAGGCATCAATATGCAAATGAATTTGTACATTTGTTTATGGTTTTGCTCCCTTAAGAGTCTTGTCTTATTCTCAAGGGGATTTTATCCACACTACTAACGGATATTTTCTCTCTTTATGAAACTAGTAAAATCCAAATTAATGAGGCTTTATTCTTTGCTAAAAATGTAAACTGATTTCTTACAGTAAAATAACCTTTTAATTTCATGTTCAATTATTACTGATACATGTCCAAGAGGGAAAGAAGGCTATTGTGGCTACAGAGGGAAATTGTGCAATGTGTTGTGCTTGTCTTGAATGGCTAGACTTCAGTATTTAATTACAAGAGTCTTGTCTCTCCTGTTGGGTTAGTCAGTATTTCGAAAGTGGAACGTGGGTTTTATCCGTGACTAAGTAATTGCTTGGTGTGTTCCTTTTCAATTACAGTAAAAAGTTATGAATTCTCTACATAAAGAATCACTAACCATTATTTATATTTGCCTGTTGAATAGGGTTTATTCTAAAAATAAAAAATAAAGACTCAGGAAAGTTTTCTACTGCAAATCTTTGGTTTCTCAAAGTAATTTACTTACGAAATATTTCCCATGAAGAAAGAGTGAGAACAATTTGAGAAAGTTAAGTAGGTAGAGTCTGAAAACTCGGCAGGCAGTGTGAAAACAGTAACCCTAAACCATGCTGCTGAAGATTTTAGTCATGAACTTTCATGTCAAGAAACCACTATCTTGCTGTTTTATTGTTCTATTAAAAACACAACTTTAATCTAATGACTTCAAACACATCAATGTACTGTAGATTTTCTTCTGGGCAAAAAAAAAAAAAATCTCAATTGTGGAGAACAGTCTAGGTTGAACTTGGCCTTTGTAGATGTTTGCTAACCAACATTTTTTTAAGACTTGAGAAATGGGTGGTATGACTCTTGCTTTTCAGATGAGGGGGTCTCAGAAAGTCCAATAGACCAATCACAAGTCTACATAAAGCAGGTCAGACATTTGAATCCGTGTCTCATTAACTCCCAAACCCATAACACTTCTTTTCTGCCATGCCAACTCCAAAGAATGTCTGTCTAATTGAATTTGAAATATACAAAATGAATTTGCTAGTGTAAGATTCCAGGACATTTCAGCTCCTGAAAGACTAATCCACCTACATATGAGCCAGTTGATGGATGAGTTGGGAAAGTTTCGTTTAGTCATGAAGGCGGGTCTCTAGGACTCTTGAGAAGACTCCTAAGTACACAGGCAGACACTGATTCAGAATACTTACTAAATATCCATGACAGAACTCAATTACAGCCCTTTAGAATTCTGTAAAGCAGGCTCTCGCTCAGTCCTTTTCTAAAAGTACCCAGGTTAAGTAGGTTTTTACAAATTTGCTGAGACAAACAGTGGTTAAGGCAGCCTGAGCCATGGGTGGATCCTGGACTGAGGGCAAAATAAAGAAAACCAGGAGAGAAGGTACATTCCTTTCCAACATTAGCCTTTCAGCTCTCTAGCAGCGTGATGAGCCTGGCTTCTGATGGTTGGTTGCTGGGTGTTGGTGTCTTTCAGTTTCAACCAGGCTACTCTACTCAGGGTTTCTGCTGAGTGGCTGTGGGCAAGTCATATCCTGTGTTGGAAACGTGATGTCTCCAAATGGAAAATGAAGCAGTGGAATTAGATCAGAGTCCTTAGCCCAGGGTTTAAAATGCCAAGATGCAAAGAAGTATTAACTGTTAATAGGCATTTGGAGGGAGAGAGGGGTTCATAAATCCTATTAGATTATCCAGACAGCTTCTACATACAAAGAATTGAAAAAGCCAGATCATCTCTGAAGTCTGTAGGACACCAGTATTCTGTTTATCCCTACACTGTGTCTTACTTTCCTATTGCTGTGATGAGACAAAGAAACTTACAGAAGAAAGAGATTATAGGAACTTACAGTTTCAGAGGGTGAATCCATGACCATCATGGTAGGGAGCATGGCAGCAGGCAGGCAAACATAGCTCTCATCTCATCTGCATGTATGAGGTGGGGGAAGGGGGAGAGAGAGAGATCCTGGGAATGGTGTAGACTTTTGAAACCTCAAAGCCAGCCCCCAGTGATACACACCTTCCAAGGCCAGACCCCCCAATCCTTTCCAAACAGTTCTACCAACAGAGAATCAAAAGTATTCAAATATATGAGCCTATGGGGGCCATTCTTATGTAAGCCACTACAGACTGTATTGAGCACAGAGTTTCAGACCCAATAGATGAGGGAGGAGTGCATTCCATCTTCCTTCTGCAGTGATACATAACAGATGTTGGGGTGTTTTTAGTGTAGATCTCAGCTTCTCTCTTCCCTCAAATGAGTGTTCCATATAGTTAATGTTCAATAAATGTTTGAGGACAATTGTAAGTCAGTTAGAAGTAAGTCACATTTAGGTGATGAATGAACATGTTTTCAGGCCTGAAGGTTTTTTGTAGTTCCGTGCAATGGTAGTAAAGGTTCATTCAAAGAAGCAATTTCTTAGGGATATCAGACACTGGAAGGTTCGTGCTTAGTTAACCAAGCAGTTCTTACCCTGCAGGAGTCAAGGTCCCGGAGGTGAGGAGGCCTTGGTGTTGAGGAGGTGAGGTGCTGTGAGGTGAGGTGATGTGCCTTCGTTGACGCCCCGTCTTTCCTACAGTGTGGCATGGATGTTGTCCTGCCCAAGAGCCTTCTCACACGTCGTATCTCAGTGGTTCAGCCAACCTGAAGCAAAGAGCCCAGTTGCTTAGCAGAC